>VDFB02285584.1:0-44155 GCA_007258455.2 Sequoia sempervirens | reverse complement strand
AACTAGCACTTGGGAAGATTGGAGAAGTCGAAGTAGGTGTTTGATATAAGAAGTTAATTGTTGCACTTGCTCTTTCAATTGTTTGCTTGGTCTGATAATCCTTATTCATTCTAGAAACAATAGTTGTAACAACAGACTAAACATTCTCAATTTCTGATTGCCTAGTTTGTACTCCTAAATTAACTTTTGACATTTGATAGTCACATGGTTGAAGATCTCTCTCATCTTTATCTACAATTGGAGAGCAATTTCTACTATCCTCGACCCTTGTACATAAGTAAAAATTGAAGAAATGTACCTGGCTTTCTTTGCTTGAGGTGGTTTACTTAACAATGCAGAAATTGTTGACAAATCACTTACCAAAGGTTTGGAGACCCTTTTCTTTTCTTAATAGTGATGTCAAGCCATGTAGGAACTTCAATAAGAGATTAATCAACCTCTTTTGACACTTGATCCTACTCTTGGATATCTCAAAAATCATGCACATGAACTTGGAAAGGAGAAGCAAGTGGAGGCAATTGTTGGAACGATGTTCTTTTAGAAGAAATAGGGGAAAACTGGAACTCGGTATGGGATTTTCCAAAGCTTGTTCCTTTGAGGTGATCCTTGGCGTGTATCATACTTTTTAGTGGGGATGTCATGTGATGTAGGAAGAATTGGTTCTAAAATGGGAGAAACAAGCGGTGAGTGTGGTGGAGACAGAGAAGAGAGTGGAATAGAAGCTTGACTTGGAGGAACAAGGGTGCCAGAAATTACTTTTTCACACCTTTTTCAAAATGTTCCCCAATTTTAAAGATTAATTTTGGGTTTCCTCTATGAGGATTCTTCTAGCTCAAGATTTAAAATGCTCAAATTTGGAGCTCTTGGCATTGATGGTTGTTTATGACACTATTTTCTTCTTTTGCTTGAGAGGAAGTTTGGAGAACATGTTGCCTTTTGCTTGCACTTTCTTGGCAGGTGGAGGATCGTTCAACTTATTTTTGAGCCATACCAAACTTCTATCTATAACCTCTTTGCTTCAAATTATTTATGTTCCCAATTTACCTTAGGCATAGGCAAATTGAAAATACCTCTCATATTATAAACTTCATCTAGAAAATTTCCATCAGAAATATTTTTGGACATGTCAACAATTCCAAAAGCCCTCATCTAAAAAGCACACAACCTGGAATATTTTCTCTTTTTGACTTCATGCTCATTGTCACAGTCAACCCATAAATCTTCTTAGCTAAACTTGTGTTTGAATGAGGCTCCTACAAGTTTTTCAACATTGTCCTTTGGATCGAATGTTATCAACATACAAATTGAATTTAGACAATTCTTCTTCAAAACTCTTGGCATGAAGAAGAGGAGAAAGTGTAAGCATTAATACTAATGGGAAATTGAACACCAAGCCTATGTTTCCCAGATAGAACTTTTGTGGACTTCACATAGTTGTCTAGTAAGCTCTAACAGTGCTAATATGTCTCTTACGTATTTGGGTAATCTATTAGATGCACCTAATAAGCCTCCTACTATGATATATGTAAAAGTCATGACTTGGATGAACCAATTCCCCCATCTACAATGGCAGTTGTAGCTTCTACAAAGAGGTGTTTATTTATGTCGTCTGCATCCATCTAATTCAGTAGAACACAAAAGCATCATTAACTCTTTTGAATCATTTTTTACTTTTCTTTAAACTATAAGTAAGGATAAAATTCATAAATCCTTTGTAATCCTGGAGCAATCACCCTAACTTAAGTTAGTCCAAGGAAATTAGCCCTCCTTGCCATAAGATAAAACGAGTATGAGGTCATGTGGAACTTCTTGGCCTCCTAAACTTCCGACAATTGCTTATGCAAGGTGTAACTGATCATGGTTGCCCAATCAACTCTTTCTTTTTTTTTCAAGGATAACAGCAATAAATCTAAACATTCAAGGTTGAAATTCTCTAGCATTTTGTTTCCCTACTACTCTATTCAATAGGTTATCCAAATCATCGGTTTTGAGTAGAAAAACACTTCTGAAAAGCACCTTAGGTAGCCTTGAGGAAGAGAAACTTTGTCTTTACGACCACCTTTTATTTATGAGTTTCAAGCATAGGTCAAGATCTAAGCTATAGAATTTTGTGCCTTCAACTACAATTAGTGCAAGATACTCTACATGATGAAGGATTTGGAATGTGTCCCCAATACTCTCTAAAGGAATATCTAGGAACACTTCATTAGCAAGGCCAATAATTTTTGGTTTTAAGGTCATAATGATTTACGCAAGTAATGACTAACTCAGGAGACTAGACAAATGTAGAGAATGCAACAACTTAAACTATCCCACTATCAGCAATACATCTTGCACATGTCATTCTATCATTTGCATATGCTCTCTACAAGAAGTCTACATGATTATATATCCAAGATCTGTATCTAAATATATCTCCAAATGAAGATATGAGTTTGGATGGAGGGGTCACCCCCTTCAATTCATATTTCATCTTTTTATAATTGGTTGAAGTCATGTAGAAGTGTTCTGAAGGGCTTTGTTTGCAAGTAGCAAGCTTGTGAGATTACAAAGCACACGAGCAAGGTTATATAGTATGAAGGCAAAGAGGTAGTGTGTAAGTGTGTAAATGTGCATCCAAGTTCCGCAATTCCATGAAGGATGAGCGTATCAAAATTTTCGAATGCAAAAGCAACTTAGTAACAAGCACCAATCCCAACTATACCAAAAGGCCAAAATTTCACAAGTTTAATGAAGAACAAAAGCAAGCAATGGAAAACAATTCAAGGATTGATTGCACTATGAGGGCATCACATTTAGAACAAAATTAGGTACGAAACTAGGGATTGGGGCACACACAAACCCTAACGATACTTTGATTTGAAAATTCAACACTATCACTTGAAGAAAATACAACTTACTGGGGTTTGGTCTCAAAATTTTGAGTTAGGTTACAAATTCCAAAGGCTTTGACCAAGGATGCAATTACTTCGATTGGAAAAGCAAGTTGTAGATCAGATTTTTGAAGTAATACATGTAAAACTCAATCCAACTAGTCAATCTATAGACAAGGAGCTCCATGGTGCTCTAATTCACACTAACATGAATATCTCCACAAAAATGAAACAATTCTTTGACTAGAATGATGCAAATCCTCAATATACACCTTGCATGGGAGCAAGAACTCGTTTTGTTGTTGTAAAGGGTGTTTCACAAGTGTGAACAATTGCAAATGAGTGTGTAAATGATAACAAAAAAGTTCCCACACAAGGTTTTTGCTCACAGAAGAAAGCAATAAATGCATATGGCTTTTCATGCCAACCTACTTTATGTGGAGGTGAGTGTTATGTTTGCAAGACTTGCAAAGTGCGAGCCAAATTTCGTGAGTATAGTGAATTGTGGATTACAAGAAATTGGAGCAAGTGAGCAAGTTATGCACAAGTGTGCCATAAGTTCACAATCTCGATGTTTGCATTAGCCTTGCAGAATTGTGGGTCATTAGAACAAGGAGACATTTTGCAAACTTTGGAAAACTTGTGCAAGAGCAACAAAGTTTAGCAACATGATATTCATAAACTTGTGGGTCTACAAGGTTACAAAGCAAATATGTAACACTTGCAAGGTTACAAGTAGACCCTACATTTCCATAAGATACTTGAAAACACTCTAAGCTTTGATTTTAACTTCTCCAAAACAAAAACAAAGTTATCCTAGACTAATTTACAACTTGACTCAACATTAGGGAAACATTTAACAACAACAATTGATCTATTGAGAACCAAATTGAAGGAAGAGTTCAAATTGGCATCAAGGACCATACTAAAACAAAAAACAACAGAGTAATGGCTTGAACTTTGGTTATGGGATAATTCATAGAAACTCTATTTTTAAGTCTTTATATTCAATACGAAACAATTTGTGAGAATTCAGATTTCAAAATGTTTACTTTTACGATTCTCACTAATATTTTGCAAGGCCTAGGGTCCTAATGTAGGATTTATAATAGTTTTATAAACTTAAGAATAGGATCCTAATATGGTATCAAATTATCAATGCCACCTTCTTAGCTTCATGAATGGGCATTAGCAACAGTTTCAAACTAAATTACTAATGAGATGAGATAAACTAGGGATTGGAACTTGCATTGTTGATGGATAAAGTTATTGAAGTTTCGATAGATGTAGTAAGGAGCAATGTGGTACATATGCATCCACCCATGTGTACATTGACAATGATAATGGACAAGAGGGAATGTGGAAATTGAGGTTTTTGAGGAGGCCAACAAACACCTTGTGATGGAAGAAGGCAGGTTGGGCTATCATAATCATGAGTAAAACCCTTTTGCTTGAAACTACAATATGAGAGTAGGCCACCTTTTTAATCAAATCGATCAAACAAACTAGGGTGGAAAAAACAACGAAGAAATTTTCATCTTCATGCTTTATGGCTATAGCATATTTATTATAAGGTTGAGGGCTTGGAAAGCCAATAGTTTCCGTATTTTTTTCATTACACTCTAACGAGGATAGCCAGAAAATCATTTTGCTATTGTGCATCACGAAGTATCTTATTTGCATGGTGACAAATGGACATAAAGAAGGCAACAAGGAAGAGGAAAGTGAGCTGTAAAATACCACTTTGGACCAGAAAGTAAGTGCATTCTACTGTAACTTTCAATTTTATACCAAAGAAAACTATTGCTTAGCCAAATAGCCCTCAAGAACGTGAAATAACAAAGCACTAAGACAAATCATACAAAGGAAACCTATCAAGCTAGCTTGTTAGTAGAAAATATTTGTTGCAACATCCAATTTCTATATACTTAGATGAATTGAACAAGTACATTAGGGGTAATGTTTTGAAGCCAACTTCTATAGAACCCCATTCAACCAACAAAATCATTTCCAAGGTTAGTGAGTGAACAATTACATTGTAAGGATTGTTAATAGGCCTCCTTCCAATATGAGTGCCATCAAATACTAATACGAGAACACAAGGAGAGCTAAAGGTAATGAAAAAGTTAACCCATCTCCTACATCCATAGTGAGACAATCAAACATAGTTGGTAGAAACTGCTACTGTAGTTTGAATCAAACTCCAAATTACTTGTTGCAACTTCTCACAAATATCCTAATCTATTCAAGAGTACAATTGAAAAAAAGACTAGGAATTACTAGATACATATTATCTAGAAGCAGCCCTTTTGAATCTCTACTAATGCTACTAAGGTAGGGAGAATGTTAGTCCTAAAATACATTGACTATTACAAAGACCAGATGCATAAAGAAACCGAGAATGTTGAAGAGAAAACTCAGAAAGAGAAATACTTGATTGATAATGAAATAAAGAGAGTAATCATCACTTTATAGGAATAAACACCATAAAATAATTTAAGTCTGCCTTAACTTATATTATTACATTACCAAAGTGACTTCATTACAAGAAGTCCATAGAGTACCTATGACTATCTAAAACTATTAAATAACCATTATAATATAATAATGCTAACAAATACTACTAACATCTCCCTTAATGGTCATTCTAGAAAATACAACAAGTTTATCTGATATCTCTAAATTTGACAAATGTATTTGGACCAAGAGACTTGGTGAGAATATTTATAATTTGGCCCTCAATAGAACAGTATTGTAGCTCCAATACTCCCTCTTTTACCAATTACTCTTCAGTTTGATCAACTTGTAAATCTACAATTACTCTTCTAAGCCAAATGGTTTCACAAACCCCTTTTACTATTGCTAGATACTCCGCTTTTGTATAGGAAAGAGATACTACATGTTTCTTGCTGATCCAGAAAACTGCTCATGTCCCATGACTGACACAAAGCTTAATGTCCTTTTCACATATCAAAGCACCCTCTTTGCTGCTATCTAGCGTTCTTTGGGAGCAATCATAAAATGGTAGATATAGCTCAAATCAAGCCTAGTGGTTGTAAGATAGATTAAGTTGCCAGTTAGTTGCTTGTAGACTTTCATTTCCTGTCTTTGAATCAGTTTTGGCTGAAAGTTTCATCCCTTGCTCTGTAGGTGTAGATGAAATTTTATAATCTACCATTCTGAATCTGTCTAACAAACCCTTGGCATATTTTGATGAAGAAACAAAAATATGAATATTAGTTTGTCAAACTTCTACATCTATACAATAATGTAAGCAGCCTAGATCTATCATGTCAAGAGCAGAACATAAATCTGATTCTACCTGTTTAATTGTTTTGACCTAACTGCCTATAATAATGGTCATCAACATAAACAACTACAATTACCACATTACCATCCATGCTTTTGATTTAGAGGTTGTGATCGAAAGGACTTTTCCCAAATCACTATATTCCCAAGTATTTATAAATCTTCATGTACCACATTGTAGCTGCATATTTCAGCCCATAAAGAGCTTTCATCGATTTGCACACCAAATATTCCTTCCCTAGAAGCTCAAATCCTTGTGGTTATTTCATGAAAACTTCTTCTTGAAGGTTTCCATTTAGGAAGGCACTCTTTATATCCATCTAGCACACTTTCAAGCCAAACTATGTAGTCATGGCTAGAAGGAATTAGATTGTCTTCATTTTGGCAATAGGACCAAATATCTCTTCATAACCAATTCCTTTTATTTTTATTCAAAGCCCTTTGCGACCAGATTTTATTTGCACTTGTCACTGTAATATCCCCAATGGGATCTGCTCTAAAATTCTGATTTTTATTTCTGCTCAAACCCTAATTCTGATTTCTGAATTTTTATTTTCTGATTTCCAACAAAATATCACAGCAAACATACAAGTGCCCAAACATGACAAATAATACATGCCAAATGTTGCTACCAATTGATATTCATATTAAACATGAGATTCACCAAGAAAAGCACAAGATAGGCATCCAAATGAACATACAGGTCCAATTATCTGTAGATAACATCTGCTGTTACAAAACTAAATATTCTGGACTGGATTTACAAGGAACTCAAAGGCTCAAACATGCCAAACATAAGCCCAGATTTCTGCTCTACAAATCAGATCTGAAACATACCAAATATATGCAAAATAGTCTTCAAATATCAAACCCTAGATTGGCAAAATTCCTCCTTGGTAAGTGCTTAGGGTTTGCTGCTCCAAATATGCTCCAATATGCAAGATCGCCCTCCAAAGGTTGGCGCCCAGGTCTACTCCAAGTGGCACTCCAAATTAGGGAAAAATCCTAATGCAATCTGCTCACAAAATACTACAATAATTCTGCTCCAAATCTGATATGCAAATTTGATTATGCAATGCTGCTCCAACCTCCAAATGTCTCCAGTGAAGTGCAAATAGAACTCTGTTATGAGTCCTCCACAAGATGAGCTAGGTTTTCATCCAACTCACCTTCCTAGCATAAGGGTTTTCGTCCAACTCACCTTCCTAGCATAAGGGTTTTCGTCCTTCTGCTGGTCTGCCGTGCTTATTCCAAATCTCCAATGATGAAAACAAACCAAATGAACTTTGCCTAAATACACTGCCAACCAAGGGGTCAGCCTCACAAAGGAAAATTCAAATAGTAAATTATTGTGCCAACAACAAAAGGATCAGCCAGAATATAAATTATAATTCAAAATATTATTTTAGGCGCCAATACTCAAATGAGTGGGCCAGTAATAAATTTAAATGTTATTTTTTTTAATATTTTAAATTATTATTTATTTAATATTATTTTAAATATAATATTGATATTTATTTTAAATTAGCATTTAAGAATGTTATTTCCCACCCAAATTCAAATTTGGGTCCCCATTTAATTTGGGGACATGACAGTCAAGTGTTCCATCTACCTTGTATTTGATTTTGTAGACCCATTTGCAACCCGCAAGTTTCTTTCCAGGAGTTAATTCTATAGAATCCCAATTCTTACTCTTCATCAAAGACTCATGTTCAACTTGAATAGCATTTTCCTTTGGCTTCAACATATTCCTAAGGTTTAAAAGAGTATTGCAAATCAGTCATTAAAGCATAGATTACTATTTCAGCTGATTTACCTCTTTTGGGTCTTCCCTCTGCCCTCGTATCAAGTAATTTATCCCAATGAACATTGTTACAGGTGCTGTACCACCATTTGGGTCTCTTCTTTTGTTTCTTTCTTGCTGAACCAGCATCAGCATTTTACTGATTTTCATAGTGTGCAGCAGTTCTGTTCAAATCAGATCACTATCTTGCTGATTTCCATAGTCTACAGCACCTTTCGAACCTCAAATGTCATGGGAACTTTCCCCCTCTTTAGATTGAGGTGCTGCATACACCATACCTGATTTCTTAGCCAATTTGTCCTTGTTTTCAGCAACTTTCAGATCTGATTTCTGCTCCATCATTGACTGAAACAGCCTTGCATTCTCATCCACTATCACATCATGGCTATAACATGTTTTGTTAGGGTCAATGTCAACCAACTTACATGGATTGTGATTATTGCTATAGCATGTAGGCATCATTTTTCTGCATTTGACATCAAGTTTGGTCTGCTTTTCTGTAGGAACCATAGTTACGAGACTCGCCAGGGCTCGGCGAGTCATGAGCCAAGTGACCTTGCCCGAGTCCTAGGAGCTCGGACTCGAACTCGACCGAGTCCTGCCAAGTCCTGGCTAGACTCACCGAGTCTAGTGGACTTGCCAGACTTGCCGAGCCCAGTGGACTCGCCAGACTCGCCAAGTCCAGGCAAGTCCCGTCAGCAAGACTCAGCAACAGGCAGCGTTTGAAAAGTGCAAAAAATTACATGAAATTTAAAGTTAATTTTTTTTTGTTTTACTAATTGTGAATGCAAAATGATGTAAGCCATGGAGGTTTGTATGGTTTTGGAGGTCTTAATTTGGGCTTGGTGGCAGGGGCTCCGCCCCTAGACCCTGCCCTATATCGCAACAGGGAGCATGCCCAGGGTGTTGCCTCGGGACCCCACGAGGGGCGTTGCCCCAGGACCCCACGAGGGGCATTGCCCCTTGTCCCCATTGGGGGTGCTACCCCCAAACCCCCGCAAGGGGTGCTGCCCCCAAACCCCCACAATGGGCATTGCCCCTTGATCCCACTGGGGGTGCCACCAAACCCCCGCAAGGGGCGCTACCCCTTGACCCCGCTAGGGGCATTGCCCCTCAACCCCACTAGAGGCACTGCGCCTAGACCCCCACAAAGGGCACTGCCACTCAACCCCATTAGGGCAATTTCCCTAATACTTGAGATTATGGCTGCTACATCATCTAGGACCTATCTTAGACACATTCGTAGGAAGGATGCACGCTCCTTTGAGCCATAGACTTCTAGTTATTGTTTTGAATCTTTTGATATGTCATATTTGTTTGGAACATTTGATGTCATGGATTTCATATTCCATGAGTTTTGTATACATTTGAGTCTTTGACTATATATGTAAGTGTGTTATTTCCTTGAGCAGCTCAGCTACAATTTGTGTTTATACTTATATGATCGATGTATACTTGTGTTAGTGACGAGGACCTTGATTGCCAGGTTGACCGGGCAAATAGAGAGGTTGAGCCTAAGCCATGGCAGAGGAGGCTAAAGCATGAGAAAACACATCCACAACTAATGTTGGTGAGGGTGGCAAGGAGTCACAAGCAAAGACTATGGCTAAAGTTGCTACATCATCTAGGACCCACCTTAGATGCCTTCGTAGGAAGGATGCAGACTCCTTTGAGCCATAGACTTGTAGTTATTGTTTTGATATTTCATATTTGTTTGGAACATTTGATGTCATGAATTTCATATTCCATGAGTTTTGCATACATTTGACTATAATTTTATATATCTAAGTGTGTTATTGCCTTCAACAGCTCAGCTACAATTTGTGTACTTTATACTTATGTGATCGATGTATACTTGTGTATGTGATCAAATTTGCTTCTATTTAATGATGTTATTGTGTTTTTAAGGTCTATTCAATAAAGGGTGCTTGAAACAAGTTTTAAATCCTTAAAACTCTCTAAATTTCTAGAGTTTTTTCATTTTGCCAAGTCTATACCGAGTCCCAAGTCCTAAGTCAAGTCACCCTAGCCGAGTCCGAGTCTCGTTACTATGGTAGGAACCCATGCATATACTCTTGAATGAAAAACTTTAAGATGACTTACAATGGGTTTTCATCCAGACCATGCTTCTACTAGACTCTTCTTGTGAGCCACTTTCATTGGAGAAAGATTGAGCAGGTACAATAATGTGTGAATTGCTTATGCCCAATATTTATAAGGCATGGATTTATTCTCTCTCATGCTTCTTGCTATCTACATTATAGTGTAGTTATTCCTTTCTATCACTCCATTCTGTTGTGAAGTGTATGATATGGTATATTGTCTCTAAATACCCTCCCAAGTGCAAAAATCAAGAAAATCCTTAGAGCAGAATTCTCCTACATTGTCTAATCTACAAATTTTTATGCTCTTCTTGGATTGTTTTTCTTCTATGGCCTTGAACTTTTTGAACTCTTCAAACACATCTAATTTTTGCTTCAAAAAATATACCCACATTTTTCTAGATAAGTCTACAACTAGCAAAAATACCTAGCACCAAAAAAAGATGTCACACAAACATCAACATGAATCAAATGAAGAGGCTCTTTAGCTTGCCATGCAAGTCTTTTTTCAAACAAAATTCAATGTTTGCTTTCCAACTTGACATGCACCACAAAGTCCCTATTGATTTTGTATTTCTGTAAAGCCATCCACCAAACTTTCTTTACTCAGATAAGAAAGATAACCTGAATTTAAACACGCATAACTTTGATCATAGTTACAAGATTCAGACTTGACTTAGACTCTAGAAGCTGATTTTTTACTCAAACTTGAACTTGGCACTTGAACTCAACAAATTGAAAAAACATGGAATATAGACTTTTTAGGGGTTTAAAGCTTTTACCATGCACCTCGATCAGAAGCTACTTCGATCACCTTCACATCAATTGAGTACAAAAGCAAATTTGAGTGTACGAAAATTCTCAAGTGTTTTGGGTGTACAAAACTCATTGGTTATGATACCCATGGTATCAAAAATGAAAATAGTATGGAGTCATGAACCATGGTAGAGAGGAACTTGTCACTTGGCCCAACATCACTAGCTCTATGTGGGTCATACATTTGTATCTCAAACAATTTGCAATTTTGCTAGAACCATAGTAGCATTATTCAAGGTCAAGATTGAGTTGACAAACTGAAAGTATAAATGTAATTCAATCACTTGGGATTTAATTAGGAAAAAATCCAAGAGTATAAAAAACATTGATTTTCCATACAACATGGCCTAAGACAACTTTTATTTTTTGCTTTTTAAAACTAAAGCGAGGGTCTAGGGGCAACAATCCCTAGCGGGGTCTAAAGGCAGTTGACAATACAAGGCAAGACCCAAGGGTAGCTCATGATATAGGGCAAGATTGAGTAGCAAAGCCCCCTTACCAGCAAGCCCAGATTAAGTCCTTTGCGATAACAAATCTTCATGCACATGCCATTTTTCATAAATTCATCACTTTTAACAAAGCTCCAAGAGTCCAAACTCCAAATTCTCAAAAAATGAAAGTGCCAAAGCCATAAAGCAATAATTAGGTCCTAACTATGTTTACTTATTTTTGCTTTAATGGATTGCATTTTAACTTCAAATGCTATTGTTTTCTCCTTGTTTGTGCTTGCAAACAAAATGAATAGCATTTAGAAGTGATATAGTTCCTTTCTAAGGTTTTAGGTTTTTGTTTTTTTTGTTTTTCCCAACTTTTTACCTCTTTTCTAATGGTTGAGTTTGAGGCTCAAGACTCAATGAGTCCTAAGTCTAGCAAACTCGATACCAAGGTTCATGTCTCTAGGACTCATTTAGCCCTACTTGCCTTGAATGCTTTGAATGCTAATGTGAACTGCAATATGGACCACTCTTGACCATCAAAGTTTGTTCTTTTGCCTCCCCTACATCAACTAATCTGCAAAGTCCATGGTCTTCAATCACAAGAGCAATTGTCTTTTTATTGTTCTTATCAACCACAACAATTGTGATTGCTAAAAATCACATGCAAGTGGGAGTTGTTCCTTGCAATCTCACTATTGAAAGTAGATTTTTCTCCATGCCAAGGACATAATAGACATTAAGAAAGACAAACTTTTTATGTAGCAAGGTTATCTAAACATTCCTTTGTCTTCTACTTTGAATTCCTCCCCAACACCAAAAATCACAAAATTAGTAAAAGATTCATTAGCATCATAATTAATGAAATAGTTCTTCCTATTGGTAAAACGATGAGATGCACTAGAATCAGTATACCAAGCAAATTGTCTACTTTCCCTAGCCATAAAAACAAATAAATCCTCCCCATCTTGATGTTCTATAGCATTATCTTGTTTCTTGGGCCCTTATGGGTATCTATCTAATTTGTCAACCATTTCCTCGAAAGCTTCTTTTTATAGCCATCTTTCCTTGATAATAATATTTAAAAGACTTTTGATACCTATGTCATTTGTTTTGTTGCTGCCCTCTTTGTTTCCACCATCAAACTTCATCTTTAACAAATGGTCTTGCAAGGAATTGCTTTCATCCATTTTGATTGAGAGCGACAAATTTTTAAGGAATAAAGCTCTACCATTACCAAAATTTTCAAGTAAATCTCTCAAGGTTTGCCAAATTTGTGCAACACTACCACCAATCTACACTTCAAGAGTCATCAATCACAAAGAGCTTGATCAACATCATGTTTTCTCTATTCTGCTCATCAAACTTGTCCTAATCTTTTCCTACTACTATAGGGAGGAGTTCATTCCCCAAGACAAACTAATCCAAGCACCTATACTAGAAAATGGCCAACATTCTAAATTTCTAGGTATTGTAGTTTTTTCAGAAAACTTATGGTTACCCTCCAACATAATGTTACATAAACTAGCCATTTTTTAGAAGAAAATTTCAGTCTATCTTTTGCTGAAAGAGTTTTAACGGCAAAAAATAAATGTCTCCCTAAAACAGCAATCTAAAAAAATTGAGATTTCCTACTTATTAAAAGATAAACTAAAAGAATGTTTTTTTTTTTAAATCATTGTACCATTCTGTTCAATTCATTGTGGCAGCCTGTACAATTCGCAGTGGTAGTCTGTATGATTCACTGTAGCAGTCCATGCAATTTGTTATAGCAATTTGTAAAAGTCCATACAACTGCCTCCTTGCTTCACATGTGCGGCAGCAAAACCCTAAAAAAATTGTAGCTTTCCTGGATCAAAAGCCCTTTCTATTTCTTGGTGTGTATCAAGAAGCATTTCCAGTGTTGTTACTAATCAATGCAGCCCCTAGGCCTTCACCTGCTTGATATTCAACATCCCTTTACCATGACTAGCATTCTCTGTTTTCAGGTATTATAGTTCTTCCCAATAAATTTATGGTTAAACTCCAACATAATGTTAGACAAACAAGCCATTTTAAAAGATAATTTTGATCTATCTATTGTTGACACAGTTTTAACAGCAAAAAACAAATTTATTCCTCCCTCAAACAATGATCTAAAAAATGGAGATTCAATGCTTTCTAAAAATGCCAAAACCATTAAAAAATAAAAAACAAAAAATCATTATAAAATTCCCTATGAGTCATTGTAGCAGCACATACAACTCATTGTAGTAAGCTGTATGATTCACTGTAGCAGTCCATATAATTTGTAGTAGCGGTTTGTACAAGTCTGTACAGCTACCTTCTTACTTCACAGGTGTGGCTGTAAAACCCTAAAAAATTGTAGCTTTCTTGTATTGAAAGCCCTTTCAATTTTTCAGTGCGTATCGAGAAGCAATTCCTCAGTCGTTACTAATCAATATAGTCCCTAGACCTTCAACCACTTCATATTCAACTTCCCTTCACCATGGCTTTGATACCATATCAAAAACTTGGAAATGAATATGGGGGCCATTAAGAAAACTGATGAACCACCTGTTGAATTAGAGGGTGCAACTGTATTTGCAAAGATTGATTTTCAATTGGCCGTCACTAGATAAGGGTGTAGAAAGTAACTAACACAAGACAACCTTCCAAACACATCAAGGCCACTTTGAATTTCAAGTAATAGCCTTTATCTAACCAATGCTCTAGTGAGAGGAATTTTCAAGCCCTATTTGAGGAATGTGTTTCTAGTTTTCTTTAGTGATATTCTTTTCCACAACAAAACTAGGGAGGGTCATTTGAACCACTCCAAAATTGTTTTATGACTTTTGCACCAAAATTATTTATTTGCAAAGAAATCAAAATGCGCATTTGCAGAGAGTGAGCTTGTGTCCTTAGTAGACATGAGTAGTAAGAAAGGTTTCAAAACTCCTACTCAGATACAAACCATTCTTGAGAAGCACACTCTGAAGAATGACTTGATTGAAATGCAATAATGGGCTATGTGATTTGTATAAATAATCTGTCACATTTTTCAGGCCTCATGGACCCCTTCAAAGGACCGATTCAGATTGATAGAAGCAACTGCAGCTACCTTCCAACGAAAGAAGGTAATTAAGTCCAGTCTATACTCCCAGTTGTCTTGGCAGAAAATATTATAGGGGCAATTATCATGCAAAAGCAGTGGGCAAACCCTTTTTAAAGTAAAGAACTAAAAGACGAGGTAAAATTGCTAAACATTCAGGAAACAAAAATGTTGCTTATTATGCATGTTGTAGAAAAGTAGAAGTATTTGTTGGGACAACATTATTTGGATAGACGATCAAAGCCTCAAATTTTTTATTTTCCATAAAGACCTTAACAGAAGGACAAGCAAAGTGAGTAAGCAAGTTATAAGGTTTTGGCAATGCAGTTCAATTTAACAAGGGAAAAACAATGTGACTACATTTCCTTCAATTCCATCCCTACCCTCAATCACAAAGGACATTCCATATCGCAATGAAAACATGAGAAAATTTTATGACTGAGGTATAGTCAAAATATTAGATTCACTAGAAGAAATTGTCATTTGAAGATGCCATGTAAGGATGACTTTGAATATTGCAACATCCAAAACTACAATTACTATACAACAAGCAATTCAAGGAGAGGGGCTGTTATGATTCTCATAGATAATTTGCTTCAATATTAACCATTTATAAGTCACCTATTCACAAGGAATTTTGAGGGTTGATTGGGACCATCTTTCTGGGCCCATTAGGTATTTATATTGTTTGTTCATGTTAGTCAGTCTACTTAAGTCTTTTTATGTTTTTTTGGTCTAAAACTAAAAATCTAATCATCTCACATGCAAAATACAAAAAAGCTAAATTAAAAATCAGCTATAAAAGGCTTTTATGTGTGAGTATGTTTTTGGAAAGTGGTTCATTGTTATTAGGTTTATGGAGGCAGAGTATTGGCTGCTCTAGGAGAGTTTAATGATGCAATCTAGTGCCCCTACACCTCTGCAAGGAAGTTCTCATTCTCTTCTATATGCTGCCCTGAGCTGATTTCAGTAATGTTACAGTTCTGTATCTTTCATATTTTCAAGCAATTAAATCATTAATATAAACCTTCTTAAATCTTTTTCAGTTTTTAACACAATAGAAAAGAAAAAATGAGTATTTACAATTCTAATCTGCTTCTACAATTCAATCTCATAATTTTTCACAGCCTAGTATTTCTTCTTCAGCATTTGGAGCAGTCATGGAAAATTACAATTGAGCTTGTATGATTGAAATCCTCACCATCTTCACCTCAACAATTGCTTGCCAAAGATATGTTAACCACAAAAAAAATGAAACAATCATATAAAATCAAAAATTAAAAAGCTCTAGTGTGTTCCTCCCTAAAAAGAGTCTCCCTGTTTGTAAGCATATAAAACCAACACTCCTTTTATAAAGGCAGAAAATAACTTTGACAGGTGATGCTTCAGGCAACAACACTTATTACTTAATATTCAACAGGGGACTAACCAAGAATTTACCCTGTATCCACATACCAACCATATGAACTTTATTCCCTTAAGCCAAATTCTTCGACTTATAATCAGTAATACAAAAATTGCAATAAATGATGGACCCTATAGTTCTTCAACACTCGAGCTTTAATGCATCTCACCACTCCTCATAATCTCAAATTACGCAAAGATACCATATTGTAGGAAGCACCTCCATATCATTAATGAGCTTGTTAGCTGCAAAAAAAAATAGCACTGAATGCACACAATAAGCAATAAACAAATTGAATATATTTCTTCTCACTTAAGTAGGCCTTCTTCAGTTATGTTTGTATGCATAAAACATTAGGCCTTCTTCAGTTATGTTTGTACGCATAAAACATGTACAAAAACTTCTAACGTCCTGCCATTGATGTCTCTTTAACTTCAAAGGGAGTTTTAATATCCCTAATATATTCACTCTTTTAACACCTTACATGGCACAACTTTTACACAATATATATTTTTATCTACTTATGACATCCTGATATTGATAAGTCCCAAATATACTTTATGGTGATATACCACATACTTATAATTATCAGCAATAACTTTATAAGTATTACAACATTAACTAATTTTCAGAAAATAATGATATATGAGAATAAAAAGCAGTTCTGTGTTAATATTTTCAATATGCTCATTTATCAAAGTGAACATTTAAGACATAAATCAAAATGCCTTTGTAGATCCAACAGATCTTGTCTATCTCAGGCGATAATTAAAATCAACATCATCATTATCATTGTCACATGACAATTTATAAGTGATAATTATTTTGGATGATCCCCACCTCTACAGCTGAAACGATGTAGCTACTTATTATATTAAAAATTTCAAATGGGAAACTAAGGCACTTATCACACATACATAATCCTCATCTACAAAAACAACACACAATATAGAAATACAGATGTCTTCATAAATCGTAACTCCAGTTTACACGGTGTCCAATATGTTCAGGCCTGACTAGTACACTATATCCTATCAACTCTTTTGACTATAGAATTCTGATAAATGCAGCAAATGCAAAAGGCCCGAAAGGGTATGGTATAACTCTATATGGCAGTTGACTATAGCATTATGTATGTGACCTTGAAAACCCATTATTTATCTAGATAGTAAATTAAGGGTCACAAGTAAACTATAAAATTGAACAATCATTACCCTATTAAACACAAAAGAGTAGTTCAAAATCCTTTTTTTAAATTAATTAGAATAGAACTCTGAAATATATATAAGTCTGAAATATATGAACGACAGGCAACTTTCAGAAAATATGAATCATAATTTTCAAAATAAGAGTTTGTCAGCTATTACTTAGAACTTCAAAAGTAAAAGACCTGCTAAAATGCATCATCGTCCTATATATGTGTTGCAACATCTAAGGAGGTGATGTGGGCTTAGCAAAAACACCCAACCAAATAGAATAAGTTTTGAACAGTAACTAAGTTGTTTAATTGGATTTTCAAACTCAAAGATTGTTTTCCTAGGAAATCCACCAAAGTCATGTCAAGCAAACTGGAAGTGTTTTAAACAACACCCCAGGCTACACAACATCATTTTCTCACTTAGAGTAACTGTTTGTTACATTGGGGTACCTTCAGGCAGGCTATTATGTTTCGGTGTAGCTATTAACATCACAGCTCCTGAATTCCATTTATGTGAATGAAATGTTTTTCTTGAATCTTTAATGGCCAAAAATCTAAACATTTTGCAGAATATTTCTGAAACGGCCTACATAAGAATCCACAAATCAAGCTAACGTCGACAATTTTCCTTTCGCAATTTTAATGCCTGACCACTGGTCATATAATAATTTCAATGCTTTATAGTACATATCATTCAAAGCCAAAATTATGCTAACTTTAAGTAGGCCTGATGTAACCTGACTTGCTGGTATTTGTTAAAGACTCAAACAACCCAAAAAGCTTCATCTGGGGTCTGCAAAATTTGTATGTCTTGCATTTGTCTCTTTCTTTCTCAAAGAAAAAAAATTGAGTTTAGAAACCATCAAAATTCACCCTCCAATCTTTGCTTCTAACTAGTCTGAGATTTAACATCAAGATCTTCACAAGCTAGATTCACTGACAAGGTATTCGAAGGGGGTTAACATCCAATTTTTAAGTTGCAGTGTGTAAAAGAATGCTTTTATACATCTTGATGCATTCACTGGTATTGGTTTCTAATCAAATGCCTACCAATGTGTTTCAATGTATATGGCTATGTCTTCACGTTGTTAAATATCAACTCTCAAATCATGACATTTCCAGGCACTCTTGCAAGTACCAGCTCTTTGTGGGTGACAAAAAAAAATTGAAAAATACACTAGAAAAAATGCAAAAGTGCTTATGAAGATAAAATTGTGAAAGTGGCATGCACCATGAAGGTTTGTGTGGCTTCAAAAGCCTTAATTTGGGCTTGGTGGTGGGGACGATACCCCTCGACGCTGCTGGGGGCGTTGCCTCCAGACCCCCACGAGGGGTGCTGCTCCTTGACCCCGTTGGGGGCGTTGTCTCCAAACCCCCACGAGGGGTGCTGCCCCTCAACCCCATTGGGGGCATTGCCTCCAAACCCCCATGAGGGGTGCTAACCCTCAACCCCATCAGGGCCTACCCTCCCAACCCCCACTAGTTATTAGGATCTATTGTCACCTATGTCACAAGATTCGAATTCGAATTCGAATTCGGCAACAATGAAATTCGGATGAAATTCGGCAAGGAAAAAATTTGAAAAGTATAAAATTCGGATCAAATTCGCCTTATGTAATTTTTTATTTATTTTTAATAAATATAAGTAATATATCCATAAAATTGTTTAAATAGTTTAACATTGATAAATAGATTTGAAATCATTACAAAAAGATGACACATTTATAAAATATAAACCATAAGAAACATGTGAAATCACGTTTGCGAATATGTTCTTTTGTCAAAAAGGTACAATAACAACCAAGACTTTAGAACTTCAAAAAAGCTCCAAGTCATCAAGAGCACTTGGCTGAGATGCTAAATCATCATCATCTGTATCACTGCTCAATTCATCATCTAGAAAGTCAGGCTCATCTGCAACTGGCATTGCTATGTCTTCAAAAATTTCTTGTGAGGAAGAGTTCTTTGCTGCTTTGTTCATGAATAATTTTAAATTGCTGCGAACATAGACAAGATCTCCCAACTTTCCAGACAACAATTTATTCCTTTTTTTGGAATGGATGTGTTCAAAGCAACTCCAGTTCCTCTCACAAGCCGATGAACTTGCTCCCTGACTCAAAATGCGAACAGCAAACTCTTGTAGCTCAGGGGTTTGTCCTCCATAGTCCAACCACCATCTATATCCAGGTATACGTGCCAAGTCATATTTGGCTGCTGCCATTCCAAACATCTCTTCTCCTTTCTTGTATTCCCAACATTGATCTCTGATTAGTGCTGAAATTGTTGCATTTGATGCATGCTTTTGAATGGCTTCAAAAAGCCCTCCCATAATTTCAGAATCACCTTTTCTATTAATAGAAAACAACTTAGGCTCTAAAAAACAAGCTGCTGCATGTAAAGGTGTGTGCATCATTTTCCATCTACAATCAACTGTCTCCCATATCTCCATGTATTCTGCTTCTACATTGTTTAGTGCTTTTTGAATAGATTCCTTACAACGGTCCATGCTTTCATAAAGCATGCCAAGGCAAGGAGCGTCACCATCAACCATACGAAGCACGTCAACAATTGGTTCACATATAATCAAAACTTTTGCTGCACTTTCCCAAAAATTGCTATTTAGAATAATTTGCTCTATGTTCTTCCCCTTAGGACCTTTTGAAAGCACAGAATTTTCCCACTGATTGGAACAAATAACAGCCCTCAAAGCTGCTTTTTCTTCAACCACTCTTTTCAAAGTGATATAAAATGATGCAAATCTTGTTTCACAAGGCCTCAACAACTCCTTGGATGCATGCTGCCTATAAAGACTCAATGTGAGACGATGATTCCGTATGAAATTTGCAATTGCTCTCCCTCTATGAATAGCTTCATGTACCCATGGGAATTTAGCCAAGTCATGAAGCAGCAAATCGAGACAATGGGCTGCACATGGGCTCCAATATATTCTTGGGTACTTCTCTATAATCAGTTTCCCAGCTCCCACACAATTTGCTGCACTATCAGTTACAACTTGAACCACATTTTCCACCCCTACTTCAAGAATGGCTTCCTCTAATATTTGGAAAATATACTCAGAAGTTTTTTTGTGGTTCATGGTGTCAATCACTTTCAAAAACACAACACCATCAGGAGAAGACACCAAAACATTAATCAATGGCCTTTGACATATATCTGACCATCCATCACTCAATATAGTGCAACCTGTTTCATTCCAAGAGGCTTTGACATCAACTAATTTCTCAGTCACTCTATCTTTTGACCTCTGCAAAAGAGTTGTCCTAAAAGCCTATGAAGTTGGGGGTGTGTACCCTTTGCCAAACTCTGCAACTTTCTGAATTGCATTACGAAAATGTGGATTCCTTGCAACATTGAATGGAATCGCTTGAGTAAAACAAATCAGCTAATGCATCATCCACCTATTGTTTCTCTACTGGTTTCCAAAAACTGTTCAAGGTTCCACTCTCTTTTGATTTACCCACATGCCTAGGTAAGGTGGAAGAGGAAGACATGATAGATGCTGTGTGTCTAGACTAAGCCATTTCCTCTTCTATTCTCTGCTTTTTTTGTGCATTCTTCATCTTTCCTACAATTGAAGAGGACTGTTCTTTCTCTAAAGCAACTCTCATTTCTGGGGTAACGTTTGGACATGCTTCAACACCTCCTCCTGCACCTCCTGAAATACCAAGTAAATGGTCCATTGCTCTTGTCAAACCTCTAGTAAAAGGTTTGTGACACTTGTTGCATGTGAGACTTGTACCATTGCGAGTGACATATTTCCATGCCTCGGCAGTTGATTTCTTGGGAGCCATAAAGTAACAATCTGCACGTTTCAAAGACAAAATACAGATTTTATTTTTGAAAACATAAAATCAAAATATATTCATTTTGTATTTTTACTTCAAAAATTAAATAAGAAATACTAAATTTTATTTTATAAAACATAAAAATAAAAAATATTTTAATTTAAAAACAAAATAATACCCTATATTTTAAACAATAAAATAAATAATATAGTAATTTCTTATTTTAATTTTAATTATTAAAACTAAAAACATAAAATAAATATATATTAACTTTTAATTTTAATTTTTAAACACAGAATATTGAAAATAATACAATATTAAAAAAATTAATTTAAATCTATAAGAATTCTGAATAACAATAACAGTCTTAAATCTAATATTATTAAAATAATAAAAACTAAAACAAATATTATATATAATATTAATAAAATATTAAACCTAATATTAAATCTAATATTAACAAAATAAAAAATAAGAAAGCTAATATAAATAAAATAATACAATATTAAATAAAAATTTATAAAAACCCTAGATTTTTCGTGGAAAAAATATATGCAGAAATGGCCTACCTTTCAACTTCGATTCGAGCTAGATGCAGACCCGTGAGACGTGATTTGCAGAAGGTGGCTTTGAGCTTGGACAGGACGTGCAAATGAAGGTGGCTTCGAGCTTGGAGGGTCGGAGGCAACTTGCAGAATGAACGCGCTTCAGCTTCGAGCTTGGACGCGATTTTAAACAATTTGCAGAGGACGCCTCACGCCTTCGTCGACCTTGAAGACCTCAGGAGACTGCGAAAACTTAATAAATCTTCCCGTTCGCGTTTTCTGCAACAGTCGAAACTGGAAAGAGAAAGCCGAAAATAAAAGACGTGATATTTACTCGCCGCGGCTGCATACCTATTAAAAAATTCCGTCGAAACCCTAACACGAAAGCACTTTTTGAGTTGACTTTTCTAATAAATTTAAAGTCGTCCGAATTTTGACGAATTTGAACGAATTTGAACGAATTTCATATTTTTTCCAGAAATTCGACGAATTCCGAATTTCATGCCACTTAATGCCGGGTGATTAATAAAATTTTATAACTATATGACTCGAACATTTAGAGTTCTATGCTAATTACTTTTCACCTTTGCTTGCCATATAGAAATCAATACGATGAATGGCTAGCATAATGAGAATGCATGTCGTTAGTCTCATAAAATATATTATTTTGGAATCCTCCACACACCCAAAATTGAAACTTTAGCACAAACCCAGAAATTTGAAAATTCTAAACAAATTGCACAAATTTTGAAATCTCACACAACATACCAAACCAACTGAAACTAGAAAATCTTTTGCAACCTTATAGCTCATTTGTAATCCTTGGATGGAATTACTTATATGAATAGGAGGGTTTTTGTCCTTGAATCCATTTGCCGAAAAGAGTTTTCGTCCTTAGACAGAAAGATGAACATTCGTTTGATCTCAAGAAAATGGGGTTTTGATTTCATAAATTCGTAACCTTCATCCATGCCCAACTCCTCTTTATATAGGCACTCGAGACAATTATAATTAAATATTATATTCTTTTTCTTTTTCCCCTGAAAACTTTATTTTAAAAAATGTCTAGAAAGCCCTTTTAAATAAGCATTACTTTTGGACCCCAGTCCTAGTAACACTTTATTGCATAACATTAGACCCTCTTTTAATAATAAAACATAAGTGACCATTTTGCAATGTTATAACATAAAGTGTAATGTCCTTCTCCCGATTTGCCCTAGAGTTTTCCTACTGATCACAAATTGCAGCAAATTAGGGTTAGGAGTTTGCCTTACCAAATAAATATCTCTTTAATGATGCAATCCTGGGTTTGAATCCTGCAATCACCACATGAACAATATGTGCAAAATATATATATTTATGCTTACTTATTAGAGTTAGGCAATTACATCACATCCATAGATTATCAATAATGCAAGCATATTAGGATTTTGGGGAGAAGGGACATGATGAGTCCGCCCAAAGCCATTTCTACACCAAGCCTAAGAGGGTGTCTACCACAACTCTCTCTCTTGGCGGCTTGTATCTACTTTTCCCATCAATGCCTCAACCCCCTAAAGACACTTGCCATCTTGTGGAATTGGGTGGGGGCCGTAAGTGGGTTACTTGGCTCTCTGTGTAAGTGCCCTCTGGTCCTAGGAGCCATAAGAGTCAACTCTAGAGCGACTTACTTACTTAGCCTTGTTTACCCCTTCACCCCAGGCCCTTCCTACAAGGTGGGTTTCAGACAGTCACGCATATCTCTTATTCTATCATATGAAATTATACATTAAACATTCTTTATTTTCTATGAGCAATATGTATACATATGTGAAACATTGACTGGCAGAATATACCCCTGAGTACATATATGTCTGATATTAGTAATCTGCTGGGGTAGACTGGATGGTTTGTTCCTTGTGATCATTGGTTTGTATCTTCCTTGTCTTCAATCCTTAACCGATCTGTCCTTAATATTCAGAAGATATTGTTAGTGTAAATCAAATGCATAAGAATCTATTATCCATAATCATACATATATATATATATTGATAATTATATTAAACATATATATTATTCTCACTCTTTATCTTTCTTATTTCTAATCTGCTTCTTCTTTAAGGATTTCTGCTGTACATTTCTTCATTCCCAATCTGCTACTCTGAATGCAGATGTGATTCGATGCCTGATCCCTCCTTGTTTCTCTCTCCTTTTATATCCTCATATTCATTGGAGGGGCATAGCTTTTGGGATTAGTATGCCTTTTTTAAGGAGTCATGTCTTTTCAGAAACTAATCGCTGCTCTAATTAACACAATCTTTGAGTGCTGCCCCTGTTATTATTTATCTTCTTAATAAAATAGTCCCTGTAGTCAACATAAAGGTCTTCATCGCTGGGATATATTAAACTGCTACCTTGATAACATATTCATCGCTGCCTCTTAGTTTATCCTGAATCGCTGCCTTTTTGGGACTTTGTCTTTATGCTGATCGCTGACTTTGGTAAAAGGTAATTATTGCCTTAATCTCCTTCACTAACCGCTGCTCTTTCATTCTTTTATATATATTATTTTCTGTTTTTTTTATATAAATATATTGTGTTAATATTTTTGTATATATATATTATATTATTATATTATAATAATTTTAATTATAATATCAAATTGTTAATATTTATTTTTATATTTTTGATACTGATATTGTCATTTATTTTAGTTATTAATTTATTCACATTTCAATTTTCGGGGGCATGACATAAAGTTATTTGGACAACTAAATTTACATTATTAATTATTTCCTTAGCTCAAAACGAGGACATGACGGTTGAGTTCATTTGTATAGAAAACATATAAAAGTCATAAATAGATAAATATTTTAACCTAAAAATAGGAGAATAAGCATAAAATGTGGCTAATATTAGAAGCTTAGCTCCATCTTTGTGGAACCTGCAAAGAGCATAAAAATTGAAAACGAAACCCGTGACTAATATGTTGGACACTTAAAAAGCGGTAAAAAATAAGGAATACATTGTTGTTAATAATGTGAAGCTAGTAATTATTGGTTTATAAGATAAATGTAAGCAGGTAATATACCAAAAAAGTCTCTAAAGAGACTCAAATAATTGTTCGATAAATTTAAAACAATGATGGCACTAGATGATAACACCCTCAAAACTTTGTCATTTTCATGCACATACTCATTGGCCAACATTGGATGGAGAAGTGGAAGAAAGATAATGTTAGGGGAATGATGGTGTTGTTAAAGAGAAATGATCCTATCATTGCAATGGTGCCATTTGTACAAGTCCCTCGATGTTAATAGAGAAATAACGAGATGTGAGAGTTTTTATTTTTTGTTTGTTTTTGTAAAATGTGATGGAAAAAAAGGTCAAGACTAAAAATGATAAATAATTTAAAGATTTTTTTTTTGTGGATGGGTTTTGCAAAATTCATCATGGGCATCTAACCACACCTTGGTTGAAACCCCTTGTGTATTGGGACCCCTGTGATCTTGTTAGAATATTATATTCTACTTATGTTAATGGTCAATACTACTGTTGCTACAGTAGTCAGTAGGTGAGGTAGTTAGACATATTTAATGTCTACAGTATTCTTCTACCTCTATATATTGTAATCTCCTCCTTTGTTAATATCAAGCAATTTCATAGCAAATTGTTTCATGGTATCAGAGCAGGTCTGAGCCTCCCTTATGGGAGGGCTCAAGATTCGACTAGGGTTTCTAGGCGAATTTTTTTAAATCTGTAATTCGTGAAAAATTTTCACGTGAGATTTCATGCCCCTGTTGAAGGCAAAAATCGCGGGTCTTTTTCAACTATGAAATCGAGGGCTTTGATCTACAATTTTCGTGAGTATTTTCTCACTGAAAATTCGACCCTCTTGCTGCAAGTCGTGGGTGAAATTCGTGCTGTTCTGGGCGTGACTTTATCATTGTTGGTCGCGTTTTTTTGCACTCGAGTCTGGACGCGTTTGTCAGAAGTATTTTTCGCGTTTTTTGAGCTCTCTAGTCGCGGATTTCTGCTGGTATACAGACGCAACTTCTACCCTAACTCAGCCGCGAGTTTCTTCACTGTTGGACGCGTTTTTCGGTGTCTTGGCCGCGATCTGTTTCTTCTTCTAATCTCGTTCTTTGGCTTGGACGCGTTCTCCTTGGTCCGCGTATTTGTAAACAAGTTCCAGACTCGTTTTTTCTCCTTGACTGGCCGCGATTTTTCCTGAAAGATGTGCGTTTTCCTTCAAAATCTTTGGCCGCGATTTCACATACTATACTGGACGCGTTACTGCATTTCGTGGGCACGATTTTGTCTAAAATCTGGTCGATTTTTGAAGGATCTTTTAGGCCGCGGTTGGAGACACGATTTTTTTCACATTTCTCAGATTTTTCGGCGACCATGGTCAGCCAGGTTTCTCTGCCAGCTCGAATTTGTAGTTCTTTGACCTCGGCTTAAAGTCTAAAAATTATTCTGTCTGCGATTCCTTCCTCGGTTTTCCTGGCGATTCCCAAACGGCCTGGCCAAGAGATTCTTCTCGGTGTCTCTCGGGTTCGCGGCCTTTGAAATTTGTGCCTTTGTTTCAAGTCGGAAAATTTTTTTGATTGCAGATTCTTGCTGGGTTTTCCGAGATCTCAAATGGGTTGTCATCCGGTTTTTCTGGGTGCTTCGTTTTTTCGTGCCTCGATTTCTGTGCAGATCTATTCTGGCGGCTAGGGTTCCAAACCCTCTGATCTTCAGCCGACAATCGATGGCTCCCTGTTCTGGGCTTCTGTAATTCGCAGTTGTTATGGATCCTTTGTTGGTTTTCTTTAATTTTTCCTTAAAGTCCCTGGTTGTTTATAATTTTTCTTGAAAATTACGAAGCTTTTCCCCGATAATTCCAACGTGGTTTCGCTGTTCACCAGAGGGCTCTTCGTCTATTTTACCGCTTTTTTCCGAAACGATGATTCGTACGCGTGGGTTTTATGTATTTTTTCCTCAAACATCGTGGTTTGTTGCGCCTCGCTTTGTCGCACTCGTTGTCGAGGCTAACATCGCGACAACCGGGCTTGCGTCAGTTTCTGGCCGCATCTCCGCGAAAAGTCTTGACTTTCGCTTACCATTTATCCTCAAAATCGTGGCCGCTGTTCTCAGTGTGTCTCTGGTTTCAGAGACGGACAGCTCTGGACACTTTGTGATGACTTCTAGTCAGCAGTTCTGCAGTTTCTGGGAGGGTTGGTGGCAGACTTCTCTCACGTGGCAAAGTCAGTGGCAGACTCTTGTCTCTTGTTGCAGAGCTTTTTATGTTTTATTTTGGATGTTTTTGGTCACCAACATTCTGCAGATCCAGGGAGGGTCTCCGTAGCAGCAGAGTGTTCTCAAGAATTTGTGACCAACGACCTGCAGATTGTTTTCTGTAGGCTAGTTAGGCGATTGACCATTAAGGGAGGGTGTTAGAATATTATATTCTACTTATGTTAATGGTCAATACTACTGTTGCTACAGTAGTCAGTAGGTGAGGTAGTTAGACATTTTTAATGTCTACAGTATTCTTCTACCTCTATAAATTGTAAACATCTCCTTTGTTAATATCAAGCAATTTCATAGCAAATTGTTTCAGATCTCGACCATGTATGAATTGGACTTGAATTTAGACGTGCCCCTTGACAAATCCATAACTTAATTTAAACTTAACAAGGGGATAGATATCCTCTTTAAATTTTTTCTTATTTTGCACAAATTCACCAAACCCTAGCCTAGGAAGATGGCATTCTAGAAGTAGGTGAAACCCTAGGTGAGGGTGCTCAAATAATAGATGAACCTTTTGGAATTTTCAATGAATTTCCACCAGTAACCCTAGAATCTCTGCAGTTGAATATGTCCTCAATTTTGTGGAGCTGAATTTGTCCTCAATTTTACCTTCAAGTCTGCCTTCCAACTATCAAAGTCATTGGATTTAATAGCAGCAATCTGACCCTGAAAATTTTGCGCACTTTCCACTTGGATGCATTCCAAAATTGCCTTTCATTGCTGAATTGGTACAACCTATTTGGGAATGAAAGAACATTGAATTTTGTGAATTAGTCTACACAAAAACATAACCCCTTTTGGAACTTGAAACTTTCAGCACAACTCAAACTCCTTTAGCAAATAAAGATAAAACTTTAAGCAAAGCAGTAACAGAGAAGATTATATCAATTAGAATCTTTAACACCTTTTGCAACTTAACTAATGAAAGATATAGCAATAATCAGATCAGCTGCAAAGAGATGGAAATAGAGAACACACACTTGCACAAGGAGACACCAAATTTAAGTGGAAAACCCGATGAGGGAAAAACCATGGTGAGAGTTAACTCTCAATATAAGGCTCACTGCCAAAAAGACTTGCTGGAAGGCTCACTTGTCATGCCCCCCCGAAATTGTAACACCAAATATGAAATATTAAAATACAAATAAGAATGTCAAATGAATATTAAAATATAAATATGAGTAATCACAATTTAAATATTATAATTGTAATTGTCATAGATAACTTTATAATTATAATACGAATATCCTATTATAAAACAAAATGATTAACATTAGTAATTATAAATATCATAATAATAAAAATAGTATTCACAAGAATATAATTAATACAATTATCGTAACAAATGTATATATATTTATATTGCAATTCAAACAATATTATAGTTTTAATTATCTTGACTCATAAATACCATTTATTATAAGAACCATTAAATATTATTTATTTTAAAGTATCATTATAATAAAAATAAAAATAATAATTAAAGACTCTGATTAAAAAACCTGACACCACATAAAGTAGCGATCATAACTATTATTGACACCACATAAAACAACGATCATAACTATTATTGACACTATATAAACCAGTGATCATAAATACTTGTTAACAAGAGCAGCGATTAATAAGCTTGCAAAAGGCATGATTCTTGGAGAGGCACGAGTAAGGATGACATTGAAAGCCATGTCTCTTAGAATCAAACATATAAAAGGCAAACAAGCCCAACTAAAGAGGGATGGAAAAAAAGGAGAATGATATATCATTGATGTCTGAAACAGAAATCAGTCAAGTGCAGATCGTAGGCATTGTTTGGTAACAATTAAGATATTACAAGTTAGAACTATTGATAATATTTAAGAGTATTGATAGGTAGACAATCAATTCATAGTTTATTCACCCTATTACTTGTCTCCATTCATAACGTGTGCAAGAATTTATTTATAAATTTATATATGCATTGTCGATATACATATTATGCATC
The DNA here is from genome assembly GCA_007258455.2 of Sequoia sempervirens. Classification (NCBI taxonomy): domain Eukaryota; kingdom Viridiplantae; phylum Streptophyta; class Pinopsida; order Cupressales; family Cupressaceae; genus Sequoia; species Sequoia sempervirens. The sequence goes on along the minus strand of VDFB02285584.1, from coordinate 15,514 downwards.
GTTGATATACATATTTGTAATTAGTCAATTGTTTGTATTATGATGACCATGTTCCACCATGGTGGGGAAGAGGGATTACAAAAGGGAATTCAGCAATGGAGTCTCCTAGATACGCCACTCGCGGGGGGGAGGTGGGGGGACATGATGAGCCCACATGGGCCAAAGGGTTTTTGCCTTTGGGATCAAAGGGTATTGCCTTTGGGTCTAGGTTGATCTCCACTAGATACGCCACTCGGGGGGGAGCGGGGGGCAACAAGATGAGCCCACATGGGCCAGACGTGTTCTGCCTTTGGGATCAAAGGGTGCTGCCTCTGGGTCTAGTTTGATCATGGGATTAACCATTGTAATCTTACCTCCCTACCATGGTGTAACAAGGGCGAAAGGCCATTTATGGGAGATGATACAAGGATGATGACAAGGAGGTTAAGAGTCTCACTAGGTCATATGAATGGCATGCGCCACATGAAGAGGGGAGAGACTGAGACAGCCTATCATCATCCTCGTTTCGTATGATCCATAATTGAGCAAACACAAAGTAGGACTAGTTAGTTCATTATGAAGTTGCTAAGGTTAAAGATATCATTTAAAATAGAGTTACTCATGTTTAACTCTAGTGTTCAATGTGGAGTATTAATTGTTAGGCTATTTTAGTGATGTATTTCTAACTAACTTGCAGGATCTAAACCAATTCAAAGTATCCTCTAGAACTCATTGCTTGGGAAATTGATAATTTAGAGTAGATTTGGTATAATTCCTATGAGGGACATTACATCATTGCTCGGGGCAAGATACAAATAGGACTTGAAGCACTAAAGTACCAACCTACTCTAGGAGCAAGATACAGGGACTTGATGAGATTCACTATCTCAGAGCAAGATACAATATGATTTAAAGATAATTACAAAGAATGCCACAACAACTCTTTGTTGACTGAGGCGTTCAAGCGCAATTGAACTTTTCTTTCACAATCTTTAGCACTATCTTTGTCGGATATTCAATATGATTTGCACACACACTTCTTCGGACTTGTACACTTCTCCATCTTGTTGCAGCCGAAATGATCTTGCATTTATATCCACCACAACACTTCAATTAGGTCAGCCAGGAAGAGAATAAACAATGAATATAACTGGTGCCACCAAAGCATAATGCGGTCCCATCCCGAAGATAGAGAGATGAAAACAATCTTAGCACTTCTTTCAATATGATCCAAAATGATTTACATGCAAGCGCACATAAACCTAAGTCAGTATCAAGGAGATGTGTGGATGAAACAATGAAGCACACACTCTGTTGGCCCATAAACACTCTTTCAATCGAATTTACTTGATGTGGTCCCAAACATGATGAATTCTATCATGACACATCTTCCATTGCTAGTGCATACCCCCAAGCACATGGCACAAGCAAAGGAATAGGCCTTGTCGGCTAGATATCCACAAATAGCCCAAAAAGCCAACCTAAGACACAATGCGACATCAAAGTAGCCAATCAACAACTTGCGGATCACATAGGGATGTTCCTTGAACATCCAACATCACTTCCATACACTTCTTTCATACTGTCATGCTGTCAACAACCACCGCAGATCAAACAGGTATAGAAAATTCTGATAAAAAAACACATGATACATAACCGGATAATGTAGCATTTGTAGAACAACTTGTGGACCACTTCAACATATGATATTGGAACTGAGACATTGCACTAACGTTGTGAACGCATTCACCAAGCCATAGGAACAAAGACATCAATGCGGAGAAATGTAGAGCATTTCCCGGACCAGTCCAGGCAACTAGCTACATTGCCAACCTTCAGCAATTCATAGAAATCTCCTCGGCAACATAGGTGACCTGAAATGATAGGAGTGCAACGTACACAAAGCACTGACATTGAATACCAAACAGCAGGACAAGAACTACAATAGCAGAGGAATGCAAAGCATTCTCCTAGATAGACTTCAATGTAGCTTTGTAATGAACCGGACCAATTTTTTTTGTTTTTTCATAAAAGATTACAATGCAACATGCACCCGTTAAGGTTAGCGTAAACCAAAACGATGCAGAAAGTAACTCTAACCAGAATGTACACCAGGATCCCGATGCGGGCAAGGTGTGAGCATTGGTCAGAGGATCTCAAAGTAAATCTGAACAAGAACTCTAACCAGAGATGCGCCGGCGAACGACGAGCATTCGGTCAGAGGATCCCTATCTATTGCAATACTGAAAATAGCTCAACACCAAGTATGTGCTACTCGATCCGTGAAGGATTGGAGGCGACCATATGGCGGAGACTTAGGAAATTACAATGCAAGAAAGTAAAAGGCGGCAAGCCAGCCTCTTCCACTTATTCAGTGGGCAGTACAAGTAAATATCAAATGAGAGGAGAGAATTGCTGACAGTACTACTGTTCAGCTTACAATAAATTAGAGAGTTTGTCAATATCTTAAGATTAGAATCCTTTCGAAGCTATATCAATTTAAGAACTCCCTTTCACACCCCCAAGCTCACTGAATATCAACTCCTCACACACTAATGAACTTTCTCAAATCTGATGTGACTGTTTTTGACAGAAATGATACAGAACAGCAGCATGAAAACTCATCAAAATGCATATAACTCACTCTAAACACATCCTACTGACGAAAGATCAAATGCAGATTGCTATACTGATGCAGGCGCCCAAGATACAATCCCTAAACCACTCAAAACAAGCCCTATTTATTTTTGCACAAACTCCAATGTACCTCAAGATGGTACGGCCCAGCTGCAAGGGCGAATTTCCTTTATAAAATCAAAGAGACATAAATAAAATCTGGAAATTGGCAAGCATGGTCGCCCTTCATAAACAGATTGAAAGATCCAACACCCAGAATGATAACATTTTTATTTCATGAGCTACGAGCGATTCTTACATTCCTCAATGACATTCAGCAACATCAAAATATGACAGAAAATGTAAACTAGAACTCCAACAATGCAATTACTCAACTAGAAATGCAATTCAAACCTAATACAAGCTAACCTCTCAACTAGTTGCTATCTTTCAAGCAAGAAGATGAGCCAATGCTAGGAGGTGTGCTTTCCTCGAAGCGAGTGCCTGAATACAATCCAGCAGCATAACGGTGTAGTAGACATAAGATACCAAATGAAGAGCTGAGGCCTGCTTAAATAGAAATGAGAGAAACATCTAGAAACTTCCAGAGGGCGCCCAAAAACCCTAATTTTCAAATTACTCATTTCCCACCAAAAGAAGGCGTCCCTTTTCCTCCATAAAATATTTCATTTTTTAAAATAAACTTCATCTCACAAAAGGGCGTCCCATTTAATAATCTCAAATTTGACATTTAAAATATAATATAACTCCTTATGACGCCTTGACCCTCAAAAGTCCCCTTTTTAAAAACAACTTAAAGTTGCACTGCTAGACCAAGGGGTATAATATTAAAATAATAATATTATAATAAAATACTTATCTCTCCACTAAAAATGCGCCCAAGGCCAAGAATTGAAGTGCCAGCTGAAACAACAGAAGAGGTGATCCAACTGAACTGAACCCAAACTGTCCACTGCCAGAAATAGAATTTACTAAAAATAGTAAATTCACGAAGTGGCCCAAATGCCGAACGAACACACCACTGCAAGCTCTCTGAAAACCCAGAAAGAATCCAGCAGTGGAAACCCCAACTCCAAGCAACAACCTCCTCAAAACTAGGAAACCCTAATTTCACCCTCCACACAGCCTACTGGGTCTCCGGAATAGGCCAACGTCAATGTAAACGATCATTGAGAAGGGACATTACAATCTTCTTGAACCAAAAATGTTTGAGTAATATGCGGAGACCATATCTTTCTTTCAGCAACACATATATTATTAGGAACATTAGGAGAGAGCAAGAGACATACTGTAGACCTTCAACAACCTCCCTTCATTATTAGTCATGCTTCTAATCCTCATCTTAATGCTTCTAATCCTCATCTGAATATATCATTATGTAATGCCCTAAATCAATAAATTCAATATCCACAATTGTTCTTTCTGTAGTAATAACATATTCTATCAGTTCATGTCTAGTCATGGCGTTGTTATAAAGAAATCACATCATCACCAAATTTAAATTTAACAACTTATCAATTCTATTTGATAAAACAATTATCCATTTCTATCATGATAACTACGTCAACATGAGCATAGAAATTAAAGAAAACATAACATGCATATAATCACCATATGCATCATAAACATGAAACAAGCATGGCATCCATGTCTGTGATCATCCAAAATAGACCAATACACACATAGTATCAAAAGTGTTTGGATCTAAATATTGCCAAATAGGGTGTAGCAAATAGTAGGCCTCACACATTATGAGATCAACTCTGTTGACAGTAATAATGCATTATATGAACATCAACAATCCTTTGATAGGGCATGACATCCAACCATGAACTTCTTTAATTCTTCTCTTCTTTGATAAGGCATGACACGGAAGCAAAACATCCCAACGAGCCTTCAACATTGCTTCACTCAGCTAGATCGGAACACTGTCACTGATATCATCCACATCAAAAGGTATAAAGACTTGAAAACTTGGATATATTTTCACATCATTTTCATCTTGACTTCTGGACTGCAAGGCCAAAACTGGTTCTGCAGAGAGATGCAGACCAAAACACTTTGACTTTTCCTGAAAGAATGCACAGTGAATGCCTTGGCAAAACTTCTAAAACTTAGTTTTCTGAAACTTTAATCTCTGTGTTACATTAGAACAACATCAAATAGAACAAGTGTACCATCCTTCACACACCATCTATCTCCAAAGTTTATTTATGCACAGCGGATCTTCATACTGATTGATCTGATTCAAATCTTCCTTCATGCTGAAGCCTTCAACACCTTTTTCCTTTTCAGGGGGAAAAGAGGTTCTGCAAGTGACATCTCCCCTTGAGATAATGCACTATCTCAGTTAGTCTGAGGATCTTGTGCAAAGTGAGCAAGGGTAGAATCATCCTTCTTCTCATGGTCTTCATTCCGGAGCTTTTCACTTCCTTGTTGACTATGGGATTCATCATTTTTCTGATACTGAGAAAATGGCTTCACAAAACCATTTCTACAAGAGTTTTCCTTATGTCCCATGTTATTGCATTTGTAGCACACAACATTGTGCTCTGGAACAGAGTTGTTTCTCTTCACCTCAGATCTACACTCATTAGCCTTATGACCATTGTAGGCAAAGCAATATCCATGAAATAAAACAATGTTGTTTCTTTGAGGTACATATGATCTTCTGCTCACATTATTATTCATTCTTTTCCTAACTCTACAATTAACAGCCTTATGCCCAAAAATATTGCAAGAGAAACAATAACCTTGAAAGGATTGATTGAAATTGTTAGGAGCATGCTATTTTGCTGATGGAGGACTTCTGAAACTTTTTTGCTTCTAGTCAGAATTGGATCCACCTTTACTGCCATTATGAATATTCTTTGCATTTCCGGAGGCACTCTTCTTAGAGTCTTTAGTGTTGATTCTCTCTTCTTTTGATTCAGTCTTTTCATTGATTTTGAACCTTCAAGACCACACTTCTCTCCTTTGTCAATTTGTTCCTTTTCTTGTTTTAGGGCGTTCCTCAGAGTGACATTTTTTTTTCAAGCTTTAAACATTTAGTAGTTTTGTCTTTGAGCTTGACATTCAAACAATCTTTAGTCCTCTTGCCTTCTTCAATCTTTATTTTCAAATCAGAGATCACACCTTCTGCCTCTTTTAGTTTGACTTCATATCTTTTGCCTTCTTCTACTTGAGTTCTCAGATTGTTAGATTCTTCTTTTGATTATGCAAGCAAGCTTTCATATTTCTGATTTAGACTCGTTGCTTCATTTAGGTCTTCCAATGTAGACTTGAGTTTTCCTTCAAAGTCAATTCCCCATTTGTCTGAATTGAAGTCCCAACCTTCAGGTTCCATAGATTCAAGATCCGGATTAGAGTAAAATATGTCTTCATCACTCAAGGAGCTGGACTCCTTATATTTGTCAGCATTATACTTTTTATCAGTAGTATTGAAAGCCATAAAGAGAGTTTCTTCATTTGAATCATTCTTCTCATCTTTAGAGGAACCATTGCTTTCTTTAGAGAAGAGACCCTTCTTGATCTTGTCTCTTTTATTGTTATCATCTGATTCTTTACATGGACATTTAGATGCAAAATGACCATTTCTTCCACAATTGAAACATTTAAAAGGTAACTTACCTTTGTATTTGCCAGTACCTTTCTTCAGTCTTCTCACAAAATTAGCTTCAACATCATTGAAGTCTTCATTTTGATCAGAAGCCTCATCTTCAATCCTTTTGTTGACTTTGAAAGCAGCTTCTCTCTTTGGAGCGATTAATTCATTTAAGCTGGTTCTTCTTGGTTTGTGAGGATGAAACCCCTTGCAGGAAACATTCTCCAACCGATGCTTATAACTACCCGAAGCTGACAACAATTAATACATAATCGAATAATCAATATTATCGAAACATAATAATAGATATTGTACATTGACTATAGAGAGGCAATCCACCACCACTAGTATGTCTTATTTAAACTTTGAACTTTGGAAGGTGCTCGATGAGTTCCATTTAAATATTCATGTAAAAGTGAGTAAGAATGGACATTAGTTTAAGTAAGCCTAGGGTTGCCATTGTTTCACCCATGTGACATTGGCAAATATTATATTCAGCAACGGATCACTTGATATCCTCCTTAAGCCCATGCTAGAAGAAATTTCAATGAACCCACTCATATGTTTTCAAAAACCTTGAATGACCAGCCAAGGGAGATGTAGTTCTGGAAAGTTTTTATGACTCAAAGCAGAGCTAGGAAGTCAAACTAAATGTCGTATATATTGTAAATGTAGTCCATCCTAAGAGTGGTTGGGTGATGAAGCAGGATTTGCATAAAGTTGGTGGATGAGATGTTGTGTGGGTGGGTCATGTTGCCATACTTGCTAAGGTTTTTGCATCTAGTCAGAAAATGACATGGAAATTGCACATTGGGAAACATGGTCCTCAAATTGGCAAGAGGGAGCATCAACTACCACATTCTCCTTGCCCTTTTTATGAGTGATCTGATTGTCATACTCAATGAGTTTGGTTACCGATTTTTGTTGAGTTGGTGAGGACACATTTTGCTCCAAGAAATATGAGACTATGGTGATCTATTTTGATATAAAAATGTCACCAAACCAAATATGGCTGCTGCTTGTTAACATGTAAGATGGCCATCATCTCTTTTTCATTAGTGTAGGATACCAAATTGCGCTTTGATAGGAGCTTATTGGTGGAGGCAATGGAGTGACCATCTTGTGTGAGAAGAGCACCGATGACATTGGCACAATCATCACTTTCAATAAAAAATGGTTGGGAAAAATATGGCATGGCTAAAATAGGTGTTGTATACAAGCCTATTTGAGTACTTTTTAAGACAACAACCTAACCTTGATAATCTAAACAACCATCTTGGTATTATTGTTGACAACTGAAAATTCTTTTGAGTAGCTAGGAACACAGGAATTCGAAGAAAACAAACCTCTTTAGGTTGATATCAAGCCAATAGAGTTTCGTTTCCATTTAGTTTGGCTTTCTATATTTACTTTTGGAAAGTACTCTTATAAGGTTCAAATATTTTAAAAAAATAAGATAGAAGCCTTACTTAGAATTTATGATATTATCTACCATTTCCCACTAAATTGTGTCTTTGGATTTATATACATGGAAAGCATTGCTATGAGCCTAAGGCAAATAACAATAGTGTGGAATATAGAGAAAAAAGCAGCACATCTCTTAACCATTCCATTTTAACGTCCTTAACATCAAACGTAGAAGCATAAGAATGCGTCTCTATTTTAATGTCCTTAACATCTATTAGAAATATATGTGCATTCAAGGTCGCCTACCTGTGACTTGCCTAAGCAACTTGATGAAATCTAGCGATTCTTTGATGGTGAACCACGTTCCAGTGGCCAGCGCTCAGTTTTGTGCTAAAAATCAACGAAAAAACCCGATCAAATAGCGATTATATGCGGTTAGTGTTCACAACAGGTTGGTTGGGCAATTATTTTGCAATTTAAACCCTTAAAAATCGTTGAACATTGCTGAAAATCACGACTGATTAAATTGGGATTTTTTGGGAAAAAATCGTTTCAGCCGAAGATTTTTTAAATATCGTGATTTTTGCAATTTTTTGAGGATTTCTGCTTTTATGGTTTAAATAATTTTGTGTTAGGTACAAGAATCCTTGGTTTTAAATGTTAATAATTTTCTGTGCTCCTTGCTTTGAGGATTTTAATTCATTGAACATTTGGTTATCTATGTTGCATTTTTGAAACATGGTTCATGAGAGTTTGTTTTTGGCGATGTGGAAATTTGAAAAATTTAGAAAAGGAGAGATTTTTACTTGTTGAGACTTTAAATTGGCATAATTAGCACTAGTAAATGTACATTCTACATAGTATGGTGGACCACAGGTTGACATACACGTGATAGAAGAGATGACGGTTGTAGATAATAGACGATAGTATGTAGGACATTGAAAGAAACAAGTCATACACTAAAATTTTCCTGACTTCTGTTTGGGTTATGTTAATCACGAATTTAATGAAATCCAACTTGTTATGGTAAGTTTTATGCTTTTCTTTGATTACGCTGGTCGGCTATCTGTTCCTTCCAACTCTAGTGGCACCTTATGTTCTCTTATTAAAGATCTGTATATATTACTGGAGTTTTTTGGTGGTTTGAGATCTTGGGAATTTCTGATCATGGTCATAGCTTTTGAAACTCGGTTATTTTCTGTATGTGATGCTACATCTATACTCTTTCATCTAGAGTCTCTATTATGGCATCTGCATTTGTTCATCCATCCTTTAAATTAATGTGGGGTTCTGTAATGAGCCTGCTCAAATCTGACCTCAAAGTGCTGATTGAAGACTCAAATAATTTCGTCAAACACTTCTGATGTAAATTTGTAGCTTGCTGGTCTGTGGTTACAGTCTGATGTTTGCTTGATAAAAGTGACTTTAAAGTGTTTCAATTGCCTGTAATTCAATGCTCAATGCTTGCACTATAGACTAAATGCATAAATGACTAATTATGATCATTTAAAATACATATATGATTTTTTCTTCCTCTAGAAACATGCACCTACAGCTTATTGGCATTTTGCCAAACACTTTGCAGGCATTCAATTAAGGTGATACAATTGATGCATGAACAGTCATATATAGTTTCCCAAATGCAATCTCTCATTTGAATTCAACATGAACAGACCAAGACTCTTGGCATATAATGGTGTTACAAAATAAAGCCAAGTCTGAAATGCAAGATAGCTACCTACAGCAGCTCTGTACTCTATAGTAAGTCTGAAGATTGCAATGATGAATACAATTTTGAAGAAATGTCTACTTACAGCAGCACTATGACTATTGAAAATTATCTACCTCTTTGTTTGAACGACCTACAATACTAATCAAAGATATTACAATGACAATTCACTATCAAACTGAAACTACATGATGGCTGATAAGAACCTGGAGAACGCATGGTTACTTGCTTGGAAGACTAGTTCGATTCTCACCATATGCAATGATTATGCCTTCAAGGAGACAGCGCCTAGCTGTCTTATCCACTGACAAGCTTCCAAACTTTATTTCAGATTTATTCCGTCTTCCTTGCTGAAAATCGCCCCCAGCTGGTCGCCCCTGCTTTCTCAGATCTGACCTCTGTTAATAAATTTATGAAGCCACCAATAACCTTCCTGTTCTGGTCTGAATATTAAAATCAAATAATCTGCAGCTCTTTGATCTCTTCTCAACCATCAAAATTCATCTCCATCATCCAAGGGAAGTGTGCCTTGATGTAGCAAACAAATACCATACCAAAAGACTCTTGCTTGAATTAAACCGAACTCCTCTAATGGTCGTCCCTGTTGCAGATGTTTGAATTATCAGACTTTCCCTATGCAATCTGCCCTTTTATGACAGCTGACAATGCCCAACAAGCTGGTTCTCTATCACCAAATTTGGCCAAAGTACTGTAGCACGGGGTACTATTCATGGAACTGTAGCGCGGCACTGTAGCAAATCGCGGCACTGTAGCGTTACTGTAGCAGCCAGCAAAATAAAAATATTCCACAATAAATCTTTAATGCCAGCCAACTCCAAAATTGTATGTCTTCAAAATTGGCCTTAGGCCACAAATTTCTGCCCTAATGAAGTGACTGACTTATCACCTCCACAACTTGCAATAATTCAGGTGATATTTCACACCCTCAAAATTGCGTACCAATTGAGAGTTTTCGTTCTCAATGGCCAATGGTGACTACTACAAAAACCCTAGGCTCCACAATGCACATCAACAACATCAACAACAACAGATCTGCCTGCCAGACAATGAGCCCTTGATGCCTATTTATTCTTTTTCCTCAATAGGTCGGCCTCCTTCTAGAACTTTCCCAAGTCACCTTCTAGAAGGATTATTTTATTATTTTATTATTTTAATATTGCACTTTATAATTAAAATATAACCCAACTCCTAAAGTGCAATATAATATTATAACATAAAATAAGGTTTCCAAAATTAGAAACATCCATGGTGATAATAGGAAAACCTTCATATGACCAAGAAATAAGCCAACCAAGCAACTGGGTATCTGCCAAATGACCCTCTAATCAAGCCCCATTAGCCTACGAAGGTCGAGAATAGGCTAATTCCTCCAAACGCCAATGCTCATGAAAAAGGGGACATTACAGTTCCATATGCAACAAGATTATGTAAATCTTGGAACTCAAAACTACACATTGTAAACAAAATCACAATTTAACTGTGCAATGTTTAGTATGGTGGACCTCAAATGTGGAATAAAATCAATCAGCCAAAAGAAACACAGTAGGTACTTACAAATATGGTAAATTAAAATAATGCAATTAAAAAATATGATAACTATGATTAAGTTCATGAAAAAATTACACACAAGACAATGTGAAACTTTAACCGTGATCACAGTAGCCCATAATACAGGAAGTCCAGAAACATAAAGAAACACATTTAGGTCCAAAATGCATATCTTTTAGTGTATGGAGACAATTATGGTGAAAAATGCAGAGAATATATGGTAAAACTTTGTCATATGAATGGTTTTTGTGACTGATGGTGACCAATTCCTTTAATAAATTATTTAGTAGCATCGTTTCTTTTCAACTGCTAACTGATTGACTAAAACGGGACCACCTTTTATTGTCAAGTGAATTCATCTGTAATGTAATTTCTGTTGGCGTTTGGTAGCTTCAGGAGATGTTTTCTCCTTAATTCAAGGCTGGTCGGCCTTCTTATTGCAAATTATATTTTTATATTATTTTCATCTAAGGGAGCTGACCTAGATGAAAAGTCACCTTGCTTGTGAAGAGTCTTCTTGCTTTGTATATATAGAAGGAGATGATCATCCATTTCATTATCAAGTCATTCTTATTTTTTACTTTCTTTCAAGAAGGAGCAGCAGACCATCTTGTAGCAGCAGATTGACTTCAAGAAGAAACATATTTATCTTTGCATCAAAGGATAGATGCTATTAATTCATTGTATCAATTTGCCCTTGAGAAGGGTCTGGTTGCAAAGCAGTATTCTGCACTTTTATATGATATATATGAGAGATTATTTGCTGGGTTTTTCTCCCTCGAGTAGGAGGGTTTTCCCAGGGTAAAGTGTTGTGTTTATTGATCATGTCTTGTTGTATTTCTGCTTATTGCAAATCTGATCCTACAACTAACAATTTCCAAGTTGAATGGTCCTCACTTTTGATAGGAATTCTGGTCACTTAAATCTGTACGACTCTCTTTATTACAGTGATTAAATTGAGGAAGCTACTATTTCAATTTGCTTGCATCATGGCACTTAGCTTTAATGCTAGTTGACAATGCTATTAATTATGTTGATAAATAATCACCGCATGAGCATGAATTGATGTGTTTTTAATGTGATCAGTTATTGGAGTTAAATCAAATTCTTCATCTGATGAGATTATTGAAGCATATGAAAGGCTCACCGCAAAATGGTAACTTCTGGCTTTACCAGACGCTTTTAGTTAAATGAACATATAGAACTTATTATGTTCAATGTTTCTTTTAAGTCTTTTCATTGTTGGTTGACATTCCTTCCATATTGATAAGGTTGAATTCCATGTTTTAGAAAGTTGAGCTGTTAATTTACTTGATGAAGGGATTGATGAACAATTGTTGGAAATGGTGAAATTAATAGATATTCAAACATGCTGTGCCCTGTTGTCCTCTTCAAATGCATACAGACCTGAATTAGATCATGAAATTTATTAAAGTCAGCTAAGTGAGCCACTAATCTCATTTACTAGTCAAGACTCAGAACTAATGAAACTTGAAAAACTCTCTAATACTCTTAAATCAAATGAAATCATCAATAAGAATAAATGTTGTACAAGAGTCTACAGATGTAACAGTTTGTTTTAAGGTGATCTACACACCTTGGAGTCAACCATGGCTGAAACAAGTTCCCAAGTTCTAACAAATCATAGAGAAACACAGTGCAGTTTTGTTAGTAACAAAACTGCCGGATGAAGTGTGACAGTTTTGTTTTTGTCATGGTGGTTTCATCTGTCATGACAGTTTCTTCTGGCAGGTGGTGGTTTTGTTCCTAGGCAGCAGTTTTGTCTACATGCATGTTGTGGTTTCCAGGAGAAATGAGGAGGCAGACATATGGTTATAAATGGTGTTTTGTTCTCATTCTTTGGCTTTTTGTCTTTTTGACTTGCACTGCTAGAAGTAAGAATATAAATAGACCCTTAGGGGTGAAGTAAGAATATAAATAGACCCTTAGGGGTCATTTTAAAATAATTCTTTCCTTTATTTTCAGCTAGTTCTTCTTAGCTGAGTGCATTGGGAATTGTCTGCAATAGGAGAATGCATGTATGAACAAGTTGTAGAGTAATTGCAAGTGTTAGGATATCGATTTAGTGGTGATTTGTGTCCTTGAAGATCTCAAGAAGATTGTAGGTTTTCTAATTTACAGGGAAGATAAAAGGCAAGAGAAGGCAAGACCTTACTCTTATTGAGTTTTTCCCAAATTGAGTTTCTATTGTGGAGTCTCTTGTGATTTTGCTTTCCTTCTCTATATTTTTTTACGTCTTTCATTATTTCTTCATGGATACAAGTGCTGACTTAAGTTCAATTCCTTTCACTATATGCTCTCATCTTGCCCACATTGGGATCTTGGTGATGAAACCATGCATCCAAGTTTATCATCTATAGTCAAACTATCCCCTTATTCTCATTTTAGGATGTAGTTTGAGATGAAGCTTCCAACATTTTGAATTTACATTTCCATCTATTTTACAATGATTACAATGATTCTTTGTAATCTTTTCATTCTCTTTTTGTATAACAAATTAGATTTATTTGTTTTCCAATTAATCTCTTATTTTTATCTTTATATTTGGAAGATTGAACTTCATCTTGTTCTCCTCCTCCATGTAGTAATCTTGAATACATGCTTCATCCAAGTCCCTTGGATGGGTATACATTGTCATCACGTCTTTCTCATCTAAATTCAAACCATCTATCATGGCTTGCTGATAGAGTTTTGTAGTGTAATCTTCCACACTTTGACCTCTTTGTTATTTATGATACATTCAATTTATGCCCAATGGGATATAAATTTCAATGGATTAATTCCTTAAGTTCTTCCAATTTGGTTTATTTCTTTTTTCACAATTAGCAATATAATACAAGAGTGTGACCCTCCATTTTAAGGTGTGTAAATGTAATCCTTTGTGCCCCATTTATCTTATTCGCACTAAAATACATTTCAAGTTGTTTAATTCGTACATCTAAAAACTCCGCATTTACTTGTTTGTCAAGACTCAATAGGTTTAATTTCTATTTTAAATGGACTTATATTTTTTTTCCCTTATCTTGATTTGGTTCTTTGAAGAAATCTTTTTCTTCATTTTCTTCTTCCTCACCAATTCCATTTTTTTTTGGCAAGGGCTTTTAATAAATCACTTATAGAAGATTGTTTTGGCACCATTTTTCCTTGTTGAATAGTTAAATGGTCATGTCATTGCCTACCATTGTTGATTTTCTGTGATGCCCTCATGTGACCTTCAATTGCAGTCACTCTTGCATTCAATCCCTGCATAGCTGGCTTTTGAGCTCTTGTTGAAACTATTATGCAAAACCCATGACCCCACAAGAATGAAACCTCTCTAATACCTAAATTGGTTTGTTAACTCTAAAAATCTAGAATTAAAAAACCAACAAAATATTGAATTACATTCTACTTGCTTATGTAAATGAAGTTTACTTAAGAAAAGATATTATTGTGATCAAAAGATAAATTAAACATGCAACAACTGGCACAAACTTAGATTTTTATCTTGGGAATACCCAATGTGGAGGGAAATCAGCTTTGATGGTAGTAGCAATGGCCTTGCCATCTCTTTTATTATATCAGGAAGATAGTTACATCTAGTAGTACTCCATTTCTGTCCTCTACTCCTGTTCTTCTCCTTCTCACTATGAATAGTTAAATTATATAATATATCTCTAATTCTCTAATCTTCAAGAACACAATTTTCAACAAAATACAACCCCCTTTATATTTATGATAACAGAGTCCATGCCCTAGAAGAATTTCTGTAGACACAAGAAACTGACATGATGACTGTATGGCTCACAATCCAAATGTGAAGTGCTCATTGTTGGTGGACAGTAATATGGTCGTGATGCAGACCAGTTGCTACGGCGATTGTGGTCCCATCCAACTACATTCTGTTCTATTTTTCTTATTCTGTTCCTGTTACTGTATCTGAATTTACTTTGTATTTCAAGTTTCTGTTCCTAAATATATTTTCCAGTTCCATTTTGGATCAACTCACTACATAGGTTCAAAACTCCACTGAATCCATTATAAGAGGAGCTTGGTCCAAGACCCTCATTAAGTCTCCTCTTCTGCTGCTTGGCAAGTCGGCAAATTACCTAAGAGAACAGTCTTTACCCTTCTTGTTAATCGTGCTTTCAATGTGCTGAACCAGGATGCTATGTTCTATATAAAAAGTTCTATCTAGTGGTTATTTCAAAAACCTGCTATATGCTGAAAAGAAGTTGAGATTTTGCTTTTGTACATAAGTCCAAGTGGCATATGCTGAACAATTTTTTATGCTCCTATTTAAGATTCTTTGATGGGGATTATCTTTACTTCTCGTGATATCTTGGATTGTACATTTTGTTGAAGGCATTCCCCTTTTAACAGTTACTGTTTAATATAAATATTGTAATGTCCCCGGTAGGAACTGTACTAGCCTTATCCCAAATTATTAATTTCCCAAGTAATAAATGAATTAGAAAATACTTTAGCTTGATTTAGTCCTATGGTCTGCAATTATATCTTCTCATCAGCCTGTTGGTGTATATCGAACATGTCTTCTAATCTACACTTTCTCCATATTCCATAACTTC
>VDFB02285583.1:0-54055 GCA_007258455.2 Sequoia sempervirens | reverse complement strand
TGAAGCTCTTGAAAAACCCATAAGGAATATGCAGACATGCGAAGAAAACCCTGACATGCAAACCCTAAAAATAGCCTCTGAAGGCTGAACTCTGAAAGTTGTTATCTCATTTTGCATGTTACACCATCGCGAAGGTCTCTGAAAACCCAAAAGGAATATGCAGACATGCAAAGAAAACCCTGCATCTAAGCCCTGAAATTTGCTCTAGAAGCCGAACTGCTAAAAATAGAAAGTGGTCCGTTTCAGCTCAAATTTTGCACGCGAGTAACTTGATGTGTTCTGAATGTGGTGTGTCTGTCGGAATCTCAAAAATGCTAAAGGACAACCTGTAATTGCACACTTACTAAAAATAGTAAGTACTTAGAATTAGATGAAAATTTGCTGAGAGCCTGCTGGAAGCAAATTGACAACAATGTTAAGCTCTGTTTTCAATTTACTTACTTTATTCGACCTCGGACTGACCAGGACAGATGAAACCCTAATTTTTGGACTTGGCCAAAATTTCATGTTTTAAGCTCAACGGCAAAGAAATCCCCGGAAAGGCAGACATAAAAGAGACGGAGAGAGAGAGAGAGACAAAACCCAAGCCAAAAGACCAGAATGGAGCAAAAATTAGGGGTCCCCATCTTGAATGGGGCGATGCGTGAAAAGGTCACAACAGGACCTCAATGTGTAGATGAAGGTTGACCTTCGTTGACTTCGTTTGCAATTTTCTTGCCGGACACCACATTCTATGTGCCTTGAAGTGATTTGTCCCTTGGATTTCCTCTCATGTATTTGTCTTATCCTACCTGTGTCTTACTTCTATAAAAGGATAGGGAATATCCATTTTTAAGTTCAGTTTATAATTTGTGGATGTTGGAAGAGCCAAAAATTCTTTAAGTTTTATTCTTTTTTCCTATTTTCTAAATGATTTCGAACTAAAAACTTGTATTCACATAGAATTTAATCAATATCGAAGCCAATTTGATAGCTACCTATCTCATGAATTTTTGTAGCTGGTTTTGTTAGTTCAGCCGAACAAGGCTGTGTGCTGCATCGTTTAAGAATGCATGCAAAACCTACTCGGTGTGCAAACTAAAACACCTTATTGGAAAGCTCACACTATTTTATATATAGCTGTGAAGCAATCTAGTGAAGTATAAAGCGGTTTTCTTTGACTTGATTGACTCTTGGGTCATGCGTGGAGAATAACCGGGAGAAATTTTAATTTTTAGTATTATTTTATGCTTTATTTTAGATTAGATTTTTAAATTCTTGAAAATGTTTCAAAAAATAGATGAATGAATGGAAATTATTGAAAATATTTCATTTCTTATGAAATTGTTGAATGCTTAAAGCTAAATCTAATTAAGTGATAGCAAAAATTGTTGATGTTCATGAAATATTATTATAAATCTTTTGATTTAATGATATTATTTTATGATTGAGCTGGAAGCTTGGTACTGAATGTTTATAATTCCGATCAACCATAGACCCCTTGAGATTAATAACAATATCACATCATACCCTGAAGTGAACCTAGTATGGTCAAGACCTGACTACTAGAGCCTTGGGATTAAGCTAATTCAACTTTTTTCCTGTAACACATACCCCTTAGGTTTCCCTCGTTCAGTCTTTCAAGTAAAGATAGGTTCTTCGTGATTTTCCTGTGAGGACTTTATCTGCACTGTTGTTGTGAGTGACATCATCATCAACAATACTGATTGTTGAACACTCAAAATACTAGGAGGGGGGTGAATTAGTATTCATTGAAAATCATTGGCTTTAGCAAATTTAAACATCCACTCAATGCAACATATTAAACTTGCAGTAATTGGAAGGAACATAGAAAGCATGCATCATGAAAGAGCACAAGGAGACTATATTTACGTGGAAAACCTAAAAAGGGAAAAATCATGATGAGGATTAGCTCACAATATATTATAACTGGTGATAAGGTAATATAGAGTGACTCACTTCCAAGTGGACTCACTGTCCGGAGGAATCATTGTCCAGAGAAGAGAGAATAAAAGAGATGGATAACTACCAGGAAAGAGGATGGCTCACTACAAGAGAATTTAATTTTTAGAATGCATCTACTATATGCTAAAGATAGTTCCAATTTAAGCTCTATAAACCAATCTAACACACTTGATGCTTCACTGCTATCATACTCTTCTTTGTAACTCTTCACATTACATTTGCATCGCATTCACACTCTACTTACACATATATTCACAACCTCATATTAAGAATAGCAAAATCATCTTACATTTGTATGCATTGCTTACTCAAATACCAACCACATCAATTAGGTCGGCCAAACTAGATGAAACATGCAAAACAACAATTTATCGATTGAAGATCTAAATATACGCGCTTTGAAAACATATAACACTTCAAAATAGGTCAGTATGGACGTATAATTACTCCCATAATTCCAATGCAAACTTACTTTATATTCATATGACGACGAACCATTTAGGTAGGTATCGTTTGTGAAGCAACAAAGAAATCAACCAACTGATCATCCACACATCAACACGTAAACCTCCAAGAACTTTCCACTTGGACCTAACACACTTCTAACACCTATAAAAAGTCCCACAAAATGACATAGAAAAACAATCAACTGCAATGGAATGCGGAGCATTCCAAATAGGTACACTACAACAATAATTCTATCATATCTAGGGTGATACTCTTTCAACTCCAACTTCAATTGTGGAGGGCTTCAAGATGTGAAGCATTTTATGTAGAATCCCCCAAGAAGTACCAAAATTACCTTACGATCGTATAACTAAATTCTTTAGAGTAGAGCAATACAAACCTCAAAATTGGTTCATTGTACACTAAAAATTATGCTCTCAAACTTGGGAAATTGTGCAAGACATTTGGTCTATACTAGACCAACAAAGATGCAACTATAAAACGGGTTTCCATCATTACATTCAATCATGTTTATCATATACTAGCAATACATCAATTTTGATACTACAACAATGTTGACATCAATGAAATCGCCATAGTAGCATGATCTACGATACATCCGCCAATCTTCTCAATGAAAAACTTCCAACAATCTTTGCTATCTTCCAATAGTAACTTGATCTAAGATCTAACTTTGTAAAATATATAGCTCCATTCAATTCATCTAGAAAACCATCAATGACTAGAATATGAAACTTACCTTTGATGTACATGTTGAGTACTCTATAGTCTAGGCACATGGGCCAAGTTTCATCCTTCTTTTCCACCGTCACCATGGGCGAGGAATAAGCGCTTTGGCTATGCGTGATAATTCTTGCCTCTAGCATTTCCTCAACAATCTTTTCAATCTTACTTTTTAGTATATATGGGTATCTGTAAGGCTTAATATTGGGTGGCTAGCTCCTTGGAAGTAGTTGTATGGGATGATCATGATACCCCTTAGGAGAAAGTTCTTTAGGAATATATCTAAAAACTACTAAGTGAAAATCAATATTTTCTTGTAAATATGGATGGGTGGGAGAATTAAATTAATAGGCTTCTAATAAACATAGCTAGGTGACAATTCCATCAGCTCTTTTCTTAAGTAACTTCTACATTTGATGAGAGCTTACTAGTTTGGATAAATTTTCCTTCAACCCTATTATTTGTACGATCTTTCCTTCTTATTGAAATCTCATGAATAGTTCTTGGAATTTTATCTAAATTATTCTCAATGTAGTAAGCTATTATACTACCAAAACAATATTGGTTGCACCCATGGAGATAGCATACATTGGGAAATCAAGGTGATAATCTCCCATGGATAATTTAATGTTGTGGAATTTTCCAAAACAACTAACTATACCACAATCTCTAATCACGACCTAAAACTCTAGAGCTAGATATATAAAAAAATATGATGTGATTTCTCATCTAACTTCCTATGATGTGCATGACAAGAAATGATTGGTTGGGAATCATGTGATTTCTCATCTGAGTTCCTATCACTTTCTAATATTGGTTCCTCCTCTTCTTCCTCACTTGGACCTTCAATATAAAACAATTTCTTTTCATTGCATTTATGTCCTTGATTGTATTTTCTATCACAATTGAAACACAACCCTTTTTCTCTCTTCTCCTCAATTTTTTTTGTAGTCAACCTAGTAGGTTGAGGTAATTAATACGTAGGAGAGCTTCTTTCTTTGATGTTTACAATCCCTTATTGTCTATTGGCCAAAAAAATATCAACTTTTCTTGCCATAATTATTACTTATGACAAGGATTATGGCTGGAACAAATGTACCTCATATTTTATGTGGTCCTTTAAACCACCTAAAAATAATTCCTTCAAATTTTATTCTTTCAAATTCTCCATAATTAGACAAAGGGATTGAAATTGTTGAGTATAGTCCTTGGCCATACCTATTTTCTTTAATTTAATGTATTGGTAGAAGTAGCTACCCGTAAAGTTATCTCCATAATGGGTAGCAAGATCCTCTTGAAAAATTGACCATGTGATCACACAACCCTTCTTTCTCTTCTTATCACATAACCAATTATACCAAATAAATTTATCTATTTCCAAGTATATTGATGTCATATCCACCTTTTGTTGACTAGGAACATGATGAAGATCAAATAATTGCTCCATTTGGAAAATCCAATTGGTCAGATCCTTTCCATCAATATTTCTCATAACCAACCTAGATATGAATTTCCTATGCATATGATTATTAAATAGACGATCCTTCTTGAAATGTGAGTCAATCCCAAATAGCTCATATCAAATAAATGTATTATCTTCCACCTTATTGGTGAATTTTCTTCCTTATACTTCATCCCCTAAATAATTGTGTCCAACTTCTTAGAAAATTCATTTATCATTCCTAATTGACTAATTTTCACTCTTGACCTTGTTGATTTCATCATTAGGATTAATATTCTCAATTTTTATATCATACTTATCTAAATATTTTTCAGGTCTAGTAGCATGATTTTTTCCACTTGTTGCAAGCACTTTGTTAGAAAAATCTTCCAAAATATAGGTGCTTTATAATCTTGAGAGTGAATTTGTTGAAAACAGTAATTCTATAATAAATTGCTTAATTATGCTTCAATTTTTTTGAAATTTGGATTTCTAGGCTCCTCTCTTAGTACTGCAAAAGCTAAATAAAAATCAAGAACTAATTCAGAAATTTTTTGGGAGATATGTGCTTTCCAAATAAATTGGAAAAAACCTGTATTCTGCAGTAAATCACTCAACTTTGCTCTAATTTCTCTAAAATATGGACTCTAGTTGCTTGAACGTATTCTTTAAAAACCATTTAAAAGTAAAAATATTTCACTAAAATCTTAGAGATATGCACTTCCCAAAATGTTCTCCAATATTAAGAAAATGTCTTACCTCCACAGTGCCAACATCATGCTCTCATACCACTTGTAATGAAGTAAATTGCATAATAGAAGAATGTGATAAGAAATATGCTGCAAATAATTGATAATTACTAAAAATAACAAGCCACTTTGTGGGGAAAATCCTCCAAATATCTCCAAGGAGAATGTAATTCATTATTTGATGAACAAATAAGACTCATTACCTCCTATATATACCCTATTTATGTTGAGGATATCACGCAAGCAAACATAGATACCCATATATAAGCCTTAAGTGAACCTAACTAACTAAATAATAATATAATAATGATAATATGACTTAACTAAGAGTTAAGATAGCCCCAAGCTGACTATTCATAACCCTATATACTCTGATATTAAGGGTGTAGCACATAGATGTAACTTTTGAATGAAATCAATTTTAATATATCAAAGTATTTTCATCCCCTAATCTCCAACAAATCTATAGGTTTCCATCCCTAGATTTAAATTGATTGAAAATCAAGTCTCCAACAATTTTGACTATGTTTTGATAGATAGAAAATGGATACCAACATTGAGAAACTCCCTTAAAATAGATAAATGATGAATGCCCAAGTTGGGGTAAAAAATCAAGCCCCCCTCTCCTGGAAAATAAAATAAAATAATGTTTTTAATAACTATCCTCTAAATATGCTAACCCCTTATAACTATTACTAGACTCCCAACTAAAGTTAGGTAGTAACTCCCCTCTTGCGAGTTCTCATAAAAAATATTCTAAATGCTTTAGGAGTTATATCATCTAGCCTCCAATAATTCCCATGCTCCTCCTTGTGAAATACACAATAATAATAGTATTTTGTTAATTACTTGGCCCCTTTTATTGAAAATGAGTAATTATTTTGGGTCGAGATAATTAATTTTATTTAAATTTATTTGTAATAATTTCTCTTTAACCTACAAGAAAGATAGGAATGATCATTTTCTCATTAAAATAATTTCATTTCATTTCATTTTGTCATTAAATATAGGACATCGTAATTTCCCCTTTCATAAATATCTTTTCGTCAAGCAATACAAACTTAGATATTCGAAGAGTTCTAAACTTCCCCAAATGGCATACACAATTGGTTGGTTTCTCCAATGAACAAGAATTTTCTGATGGCTTTGCTTCTTGATATTTTCAACCTTATATGAATGGTGTCATCTTGCCCACATATGAGTGGCACTCTACTATCTATTCACACAAAAACAATGAAAACGAGTGCATTGAATGTACACAATACCTTATGTCAAGACATACGAATGAGTATTTGATGAGTGGCATTGAAGTAGTAATCTCCAAGGTTTGTCCATTTGAATCATGCTACATATTGAGTTGTGTTATCTTTTATAAGTCTCCTTCAACCCACATATTCACTATATCTACTTGTCCACTTGTTTGTGTGTAATAAGTAATTTTTTAATTGACCTTGATACTGCTCAAGAAAAATAAATCCTTTCGAAAAGATCTAAAAATTTAGTATCCTTATTACAAATAATTTTTTCTAGAAAACTATCTAGCTCAAATAAATATTTGAAAAATAATTCTTCCACATAGTATAGTTTGAATTCTATATAAATGATAAAAATGTGTGCATATTAATTTTTCCTATCCACAACAACATAGGTGTAATCTTTAGCATGTACTTTGGGAAGGCTTGTGTTGAAGTCCACAAACACACTTTTCTAATCTTGATGGGAATGAGTGAATAGCTACAATGAATTTCAAAGAAATACATGCTCTACTTCATTTTTCTTGAAAGTGATATACTCCCTAATGTGTTTGAGATCATCCTTCCCAAAGATCCTCCATGAGAATCTCTCTTTTATTTCTATTAATATTTTAAAATATAGAGTTTTACACCATGGTTTTCATATGCAAATGTTTCAAAATATTTTAATTCATTTTAAAATTAGGTACAAAATGATACCATCTCCTAGCATATACTTATCATCCTATAAATATCATCTAATATACTAGAAAATGTATTTTATTAGCATATTCTACCATGATAAAATTCTTCCAATCACGATAAATGACATAAATTGAACAAAGAGTGAGAATTGTAGAAAACACATTAACAAGTGCATTCCTTCTTCACTTTATAATTACTATATCAAAATCATAGGATCGGAGTTTCCTTACTCATCTTCGTCACATATATTCCTAATCATGATGACCCAAGAAGAACTCCAATCCATTGTATATCCCAACCACACATCTACCACAAACAATACATATGTTTTCTTAACATTTTAAAAATAGACATTATTGTATGCATTTTCTTTTCATACATAGAGTAACCATTTTTTGGTCTTTCAATTTTTTAATCTCAACTAATATGTGGTGTATTCTTTATATTGTAATTAGTCTAGCTACCTTTCTTGATGCATCATATTCTATTAAAAAGTGGTTGTGAGAAATCTAAAATAGTAAGTATATCACATTACTTGATTGTCTTCTCAAGCTTACTAAATAGTTCTTTTTTTATTGTACTTCACTCCTTGAGCACTAATAGCATGGCCCAAGTATAAAATATCATTGACATCAATATTACATATAGATTATTTTTCAAATAGAGAATATTTGTTAAGGATTCCAAGGATCAATTCTAGCAGCCTCGACATTTTTTGAAACATCAAAAAATCATTATAAATTATCAAAACGCATTCTCTCAATTGATTGTTGAATATGTGATTCACCAAGAAGTAGAAAGAAATTGTTGTATTAATCAAATTAAATTGTATAATCAAAAAAATAATCTATGTAATAAGGCATTTACATTTTTCTTGTGTATATCTTCCTTGCAAAGAAAGTATTGGTGGTAGCTTGATCTCCAATTACTATCTGAGAAGTAAATTACTTCATAGAAATCATCAATGAGCTCATCAATCCTAGAAATGGAAAATCTAATTATCTTGTTGTATATTTATTTGTAATTGAAACACATGGTCATGGATGAAAAATTTTCCTTCTCAAGGACTATTGAAGATAGATTTGATGTGGCCCATTTTAAACATCACTTTCAGATACCTCTCTATCTCCTCTTGACATGCCCCTAGGTTCTGATAAGAGTACTCATTGCATAATTAGAGCTTGGTTCCAACTATATTACATGTTGGAATATTCAATGTAGTTGCAATCTTGGAACTATATTATTCAACAACACACTATGTTAATTCTAAATATTTTGAATAGAAAAATTGGTGCAATCACGGTAGGAGGGTTTTAGAAGGAACAGTATGAACCATGCAACAATGAGTCAACACAGTGGAAATAACACAAAAAATTGATATGCAAACATGAAATATCATTTTATTGATAATTTTATTGGAACCTCTAAAAATGGAGTAGGCTTATGAAAAATGTG
Organism: Sequoia sempervirens; assembly: GCA_007258455.2. Taxonomy (NCBI): domain Eukaryota; kingdom Viridiplantae; phylum Streptophyta; class Pinopsida; order Cupressales; family Cupressaceae; genus Sequoia; species Sequoia sempervirens. The sequence continues at coordinate 45,317 of VDFB02285583.1, read as the reverse complement.
GTCTATGTGGGGAAGGTTCCACCCAAGGATAACCCTCGAGATTTCAATGCAAAGGAGATTGAAATCTAACAATAGGGTTGAACTTGAATCTAATAGGAATGCGGGTCACCTCACTAAGCGTAAAATTGGAAGTGTTAATACAATCTTTTGAAACATAACAGATATGCAAAATGTTCAGAAATATAAGCGGCAAAACATAATAGAAATTTGTAAAACATGAAATGTGTGCCTGGAAAACAAAAGAAGGTAGATTGGAGGTCTGGAATCTTGAAAAATCCACTATTGGAGCTAATTGGGACTCATACGCCAAGTTGGGTGAATCAGTCCAGTTTTGGGTAAACTGTGCCAGAACATGTTTCGGACAAATGGGTACTCAGATCTGAAAAAATCCCTAATAGACAAGTACAGTGGGACTCATTCACTAATAGTGGCGAATCTGCCCAATTCTAGATTTATGGAAATTCAAAACTAGATCCTGTAGCTTTCAGCCTACTTTTCTATTCCTGATTCAGATCAGGGTCTAAAACTGCAAAATTTAGCCTGTAGACCTTCTCTAAGCTTCTCCAAGGCTTGTTCATAACTTTGAAAACTTTGAATTGCTTTGAAAACTTTTCCAATTGTGCTCCTTGATAAATCTACAACCTAGACCTGTAAATCACATGCAAAGAGAGGGAAAAATGTTGTGGGGTTAGTGAATAGGGGTTTGCCTTGGTCAAATCCCTTGTTGGTAATTAAACCCTTGAAATAAAATAGAGAATAGTGAATGAAAAAATAATGATGTTGCAACTCACCAAACCCTTGTAATAAAGTGTTACAAACATGTAAGTAATGGCTCCAATGGATGAGGACTTGGAATCTAGCTTGATGTTGATGCAATGATTGCTTGAATCACACAATCTTACACCACAATTGTTAGCTCTAAAGCAACATGATGCATACTTTACATGATGATTGACACTTGAAGAATGTTTTAAATCCCTTTGATAATCCGGTGACTCTGAAATGCCTTGAATGTTTTGTGAATGTCTTTGTAACCATGGCTGAATACTAAAATTTGGGGACAGAAAATGAGAGGTTAACTGCATTTTATACCCAATTATGAAATAGAATTTCAAACACAACCCTAGATCCGGCGGAATAAATATGCAATTAACCCTGAAATCTTTGAATTTTGAGCGGGCACTGTATTCGGCCACCCCGGCAGTCATCTGCTAAAAGTGCCAGAGAGTGAATCCGGGCTTTGTCACCAAAATTAAACTCAAAATTCAACACTTATCAAATTCTGGCCAACCAGCAACATTCTTTTATTAAATATGAACATGAAACAACATAAAGCAAAATAACACAAACACCACCACCTACTGAAAACCATTTTATGATTAACTCACAATATAAAGTGAATTCCAAATTGGAATATATATATATGCTCAACTAAGAAAATAGCTCTATTGCCTCAATACACTCTCCCACCGCCCATATGCCAAAGCTCACTCTCTTACTACTAAGGGAAGTCTTTACCACAAAAAAAGATTACAAAAAATTTGCCTTCAAAACCAAAATGAACCATTAAAAGTACCCTAAGTGTTGATATGGGGCCTTAAATGATTCTCATTAGACCGACTTAACATCTCTCATCATCATTTTCATACCTTTGGTCTCGCACCTTCATTCCTTCAATCTTCAAAACTGTCCAACATATATATTTGATCCATCCACAAGCATCAATTTGGTGGGCCTAATTAGATGCAACTCTTATTTATCAAAGATACCAACTGTCAGCCTCAAGTATTTACAAAATCTTTCTAACCAATAGATCAAAATGTGTAGCGCATTTCATGATGTCAACATAGACCTAAGATAGGTCACACATATATTCGCATAACAAAAATTAATTCACCATATCATGACTTATCATGAAGTCAGATAGAAATAGACTTAATTGCAAAAATTAATCAACAGAATAATTTTGATACACCATACGAGCACCAAAGCATGAGAGATTCTAAACATACATGCTTTCAACACCCATAAACTGTTTCCCAAAACTACAAGTAGCAAATATCAACCGCGGAGGATTGTGGACCAAAATACTGGATCAAGCACTAGCTTAGTCTTGTAGTCACAACCCATATAACATGATGACATCAATGCCAATACAACCTGTATAGTCAGCCATTCTTCTTCATTCTTCCAACAATCTCCCCCTTTCTCATTGATGGCAACATGTGCCAAAATTTACAAAACACAACATTCTCTCCTCCTATCACCGTAGTTGTTCTTCACACAACTCTCTCTGCTCACATGACTCTCTCCCCCTTTGAAATCAATGGAAAAGGGTGACCAAAAGTAGTTTTTAAACGTTTGTACAAGGAAATATTGTATATACAAAGAAATTACAACACCCCATTTCAAACATTCAAGTGAGAATGACGGTTTTTACATGAAAAATTTTCTTGTACCTCACTCTGATGATCGAAAGAATCCTTTTCCAAGCAAGCATAGGCGAGTTCATTTTTGCACTCATACCATCCAATGAAGATAACTGTGTAAAGGAGGATGTTTGATTAGAAGACAAACACTTTTGTTCACAATTTTATGCATCTAAGAGAATTCCAGAGAGATGATCCAACCGGACCTCAGCAACTTCCTTAACCAACCGGAAGATTTTAACCATATCTTCTCTTTTCCTCTGAGTAGTCAGCAATTCCACCTACAATTCACCAACTCTTATTCTCTTTTTTCTATCCTTGTCTTTGAAGAAATCAAAGTTCTTCCCAATACTATTCATCTTAGATTCAATGGCTTCAATTTTTCTTCTAGAATTGTCAACAACTGTCGGCCACTGGAGACAATACATGTAGATGTCAGATATTTCTTTGATGCATTCTTTTGTCTCATTAATATGTTTAGATAAAACTTTTTTTACTTTGGTATATCTTCTTTCAGTCATAGCATTAAACTTATGACCTTCAGGTCCTTCCAACAATGTTCTCTCTTCAATAATTGCTACTAGATTATCTGGTAAAGAAACTGACACATCTAAAACTGAAATACCCCTATTGAGCAAATAATCTACTAGTACATCATCAATTTTGAATGAATGAAGATTTTTAATAATATCCATGAGGCCAAACAGCCTATGGAACCCACAGATCAGCAACAAAAATGGAACACCACTATAGCTTGAAACAGAAACCACCACCCAACAATTACTTGATCTCCCTTTCCTTTTATAACTTGGATCTTCTGCTATTTATTTTTACCAAGTAATCAACACTTTTTGATATACTCTCTGCCTCAAATAAGCTATATAAAGTGTCCACATTTAGAATCTCAATATAATTTCCTCAGATATCCATATAAGTTGGGCATTCCATGATGTAATTCCATTCCGTCTCAAAAATCCCTAAAGTACAGAACGTGCATATCCTATCAGCCCATTCTTCTTTAGGTGTTGTCCATCTACGAGTTTCACATCTGAATTGGGGCAAGCTAGTTCTTAGCTGAGCTATTAGCATTTTCGCTTTCCATTTTATTTCCGCACCTATATAGTTTTTTTTAGTATGGTTTTGTGAGGGATTAAAGTGCTTGATGTAATACTCCCTTTTCCTTGATAACTCCCTAGCCCACATGCTTTCTTTAACTTTTTGTTGCACGTACATTTTGATTTCCTTAATGTTATTTGGGCAACTATCTATGCTAATACCCCACTTGCTCAACCACTTGTTATTTTGCTTCATCCACGTGCTCTTCCGTCTATTTAATTTCTCTATTGCTGCCATTTTAGGCCAACGAGACACCTCCATGTTCTCTAACTTCTTTAAATAACTTAGTAAATGAATCATAGCCAATGTCTCCATCGGTAAGGCCCTAGCCTCCCCTAGGAAAATCTCATAGGGAATAGATGATTTTATTTTGAGGCTACTTGTGATTAAATGTTTTTGTAGTCTTTCAATTTGTCTCCACTTCATTGCTGAGGTATTGCTACCCCAAACTTCACACCCATAAAGAACCATCGACACCAACAATAACCCAAAGAGAGTTTTCTTCATTTTCTAGTCCCATAATTCAACTCTCCTAAATTTGTTTTGCAAAGACCATGCATTCCACATTTCACCCTTATCCAACATCATCCATATATCCTTTGGATCAAAGGAGTCAGATTCAGAAAAAAATTCTTCATTCTTCTTTTCTTTTGAGACATCTGTTATAATAGTTATCCACTTTTTAGGTTCTAGAGGGGACTCACCAATGATGACTTCCAACTCTTTTTTACCGGAGGATGAACCCACTTCAAATTGACTAGGCACTGACATACCAGAGCACAATTCTATCTTTAGGGATGTGAAATATATTCTGAGAACACTTACATTTTTTGCCAATGATTCCAAGTATTTGTAAACTTGTTTTGCAATAGGAATACCAAATTCCCACTAAACATTTTCTCTTCCTGGTAGCGAGTTCAAAAAGTAAAAATTCAAACACACGAACAAGGTTCCAAATCGAAAGGGATAACCCTCAACCAATGACATTCGGGCATTCTCATTTAGGTTTTCAGGTAATAGGATACACAAATCAAACTGCTTGTTTTCCTTAACCATCATGTGTGCAAGATATACAACAATAGTCAAAGTTAAACCTTCATGATTTTTGAAATAGATTTTATACGAAATTTCGTACGCAACATACCTTACAATGAAATCTGCAAGAGTGTTTATCAATAGAGCTTGAAGGTCTTTATCAATGCCAGTAAGTTCCTCCACATCTTTGTATTTCACGGTTTTCTTCCCAGGGAGATCCCCAACACTGCATAAACTAGTAATCACTTAGATCACATCCTTCGTGATTAGGTAGGGTTTTTCCAACATAATACTACCGTTCTTGAATCTAATTAACAAGAACAAGATGAATTCTTTATCTGCAAACCAGGGAAATTCTCCCCATAAATCCATACCTAGGGTTTTTATGCTCTGTAACTCATTTTCCTTTAGCCCTAGTTCAATTTCCTTCATCTTTCTATGATCAAATTCTTTCAATTCAACTCCTTTCAACTTCAGTGGAATGTCACTACTCGATCCTCTTTCCATTTTTGTGCTTATCTTTTCTTGAATTCGTTATTGTTTAGTTAAAACTCCTTCCTTTTCCCTTCTTCACCTTTTTAAACAGAGAAATAATTCCTAAGTATTCGTAATAATTCCTTCAAATTACTTCAGAATTGCTTTAGATCACTTCGAGATCGCTCCAAGACATCTTTCAAACTCTTTAAGTGATCAAGTGATCCAAAATACTTATGAATTTTACCTTATACACCATCGGTTTGCCCTAATTTGCATTAAATGCGCCAGACTTCAAAATGTTGCTAAAACCATTCTTCTCAACACAGAAAAACCTTAATTCGATCCACAAATTAGCATGCCAACATGTTTTCTTCTGGTATCTTTTCCAAAACCTTTGTTTATTCATTCTTCTCAATACATCCTTGTGCCAACCTCTAACACGCCATTCATCCAAGGGGTTTTATAGTTTTCTGATAATGCTCCCCCTAAGACCATGCTAGGTCTAATTCTTGGAGTAATTGTCCATACCAGATGAGGGAACAGACATATCAGTAGTTTTAGGTTCTTCTGCTTTCTTCCTCCATATCTTATTCATCTCTTGCTTCATCTCTTCTTTGTCAATTTTTTGTACCAATTCATTCTTTTCTACCAGAGCAGACTGCTTTCCGTTCTTATTTCTACAAAGTTTAGAGATGTGTCCAGGTTTGTTCTAATTATAGGAGACAACACTTTTTTTATTAGTCTGAACTCCATTACTTCTTGATCTACATTTATTTTCTTTGTGTCCTGATTTGTTACAGGTATATCAATAGCCATTAAAAAATAGATTCATTCTACCTCCACTAAATCTATGCATCATCACTTCACTAGTCATTCTTACCTGAGATATGCATTCAGTGGCTTTATGTCCAAATTTCTTGCATGAGAAAAATTGTCCAGAGAAAGAGCCAAGAAACTAATTCACCCTACTCTTGCATTTTGTTGCCTTGTGACCAAATTTGTTGCATGAAAAATAGACACCATTGAAAGAGGGATATTTTTGTACATTAGGCTGTCTCACAGGCGGTCTCCTTGAAAAATTTCTTAAATTTCTTTTCTTATTGCCTTTGTCTTGAGTCTTTTGATTGTCCTTTCAACTTTCACTAGTTTCATTTCATGAGCCACCTTTGTCTCTACTTGGTTTCTATCCTGCAAGCGGTTCTTTAAGCTTGTTGGAGCTAGATCTGAAATTGTTCTCATAGATTTTTTCCTTCTCCAGTTCTACTTTCAAGTTTTCTACCTCTTGTTCAAGTCTAGTGCATCCATCAGAGTTATTCTGCACCATTATATTTAGATATTCTTCAATTATCTTCTTTTCTTCTACAAGCACTTTCAATCCAATGATCTCTTGTTTCTGTTGCTCACTCACTTCTTTACGTCTTTCCTTAAATTTCATCAATTGTTTTCTAGTTTTTGGATACATTCATTAGCCTCATCTAGATTTTCTTTCAAGTCTTTGTTTTAATTTTCTTCCTTATCAAGAACTTCAAGTGCAGTTCAGAGTTCTTTATTATCCATTTGATCAACCTTCAGGATTTTCCTCAAGCGATTAAGCTCTACACCAAGGAATCAAGGCTCTGATACCAATTGTTAAAAGGCCCAGGACAAGTAAGAGGGGTGGTGAATCAGTTTTCACCAAAATTAAACTCAAAAATTCAACACTTATCAATTTCAAAACCACACTATTCTGTTATTAAATGTCAACATGAAATGCAAATAACAAAAAGAAAAATCAACACAATGAACACCATATTTTATGTTCCAAAATAAAGTAGTTCCAAAATCAAATATATAAGGCTCATTTCCAAGGGCTCACTTCCCTGAATAGAACTCACTATCTAGATACAAAAGTTCACTGCTTACATAAGGAGGCTCATTGCCTACAAAAGATTACAAAAGAAAAATTGGCTTCACAGCCAAAATGAACTGATAAGAGTGCACCTAACAAGTACTGATACAGTTCTAGTGATGCTTAATAGACTGATTTAACACACTTCAGTTTTTATTTTCCTCGCTCTTGCACCTTCATTCCTTCAATCTTCAAAATTGTCCAACATATATATTGGATCCATCCGCAAGCATCAATTAGGTGGGCCTAATTAGATGCAACTCTTGCTTATCAAAGATACCAACTGTCGGCCTCAAGTATTTACAAAATATTTCCAACCAATAGATCAAAACATGTAGTGCACTTCATCATGTCAGCATAGACCTAAGATAGGTCGCACATATATCCGCATAACAAAAATTAATTCAGCATATCATGACTTATTGATGAAGTTGGCCAAAAATAGACTTAATTGCAAAAAGTAATCAACAAAATAATGCTGGTACACCATACTCGCACCAGAACACGAGAGGTTTTGAACATGCATGCTTTCAACACCCATAAACTATTTTCCAAAACTGCAAGCAACAACTATCAACCGCGGAGGATTATGAACTAAAATATTAGAGGGTGTAGCTTATATACCGGTTTAGATACCAGACCAAAATACCAGATCAAGCACTGGCTTAGTTTTGTAATCACAACCGATATATCATGATGACATCAATGATAGGGAAACCTATATAGTTAGCCATTCTTCTTCATTCTTCCAATAGGTCCCACCTAAGGGGACTTGTTCACCCATAATGGCGAATGGCGAATGAGTCTCACCTTAGGAATTTAAAGTGGGTTTCAGGATTTTGATGTTTTAAATGATATTTGTTAGGATTATTCACAAAAATACACATAAATAAGGCCTATGGATGCAAATTGGGGCCAACTACAACATAAGAAATCCCAATTCTTAATGACAAACCTAGGAAAGTGTGAAAGTGTGTTACAAAACTTTACAACACTTTGAAATAAGACTTGGTAAATGATGAAAAGAGGTTATTTTATTAACAAGACCTTAGAAAAGTGTGAAAGTATGTTACAATAGTTTACAACACTTAAGTAAGGTACCATTTGAATTATTTTAGTTCACAAGGGTCCAAGACCTAATGTGAATGTGTTATTCACATAACATTAAATCAAGGCCACATTAAGCCAAAATCATAAGGAGGGCCCGAACAAGTTAGAAAAAGTAGAAGGGTTACTTTTTCGGTGACTCTATATAGCCCCCAGTTTAGTGAGAGGATGAAATCGCTTCAAACTCACACTAAAGTAGGCCAATGCACACATCAAGAGGGGTTCAAATGTACCAATGCTAGCAAGACGGGACAATAATGATCAAGAGGGGTGATCAAGCCCCCAGGATCAAGATCCCATGACAAACCAACATCAATATTATGTTTCCTTCAACTTTGAAATAGAGATTACTATCTATGGAGCCTTTTCTGAACCTTTGTTGTGTCAAATATCTTTCCAACCTTGCATACTATGCTCTAGGAGCCTGCTTAAGTCCATATAGTGTATTTTTTTACTTACAAACCATGTCCGATTTATCTAATAATTGAAATCCCTTTGGTTGTTCCATGTACACCTCTTCTTCCAATTCCCCATTTAGGAATGCAGACTTAACATCCATTTGATATACCTTGAAATCTTTGTGAGCAGAAAATGCCAAAAATATTTAAATAGTCTCCATTCTTTCCACTGGGGAAAATGTTTGCTCAATGTCTATTCCTTCAACCTGTGAATAACCTTTGCATACAAGTCTTTCTTTTTTTCTTACTACTTCACCATTCTCATTTAGATTTTTCCTAAACACCCACTTTGAACCAAGTATGTTCTTGTTTACAGGTCTAGGAACCAATTCCCATGTCTATTTTTTCTCTATCTGCTACAACTCCTTTTTCATTGCTCTAACCCAATTCTCATCTTTTGATTCACACACTGTGTTAGGTTCTATATTGGAAATTAAACAAAGATTTACCTCAGTTTCCATCACTTTGCTTCTTTTCTTTACACCTTCACTTTTATCTCCAATTATCTATTCTTCGGGATGGTTTTTTTGTACATATTTTGGGGTCTTAGGAGAAAATTTCAGAGCTTCTTATTCTTCTTCAATCCATTCTTCTTCTTCCTTATTCTCTTCTTGTACTTGTCTGCAGATAGGTTCATCTGGTTCAACTTCACTTATTTCAACTGGTTTGTGCATATCTTCATCAACTTTTATATTAGCACTTTCAACTATCTTTCTCAATCTTTTATTGAAGCATCTATAAGCTGTGTTATTAGTTGAATATCTAATGAAAATACCTTCATCACATCTTGCATCAAAATTTTGAAGGTTCTCATCATCTTTTTTTAATGTAACATCTTCTTCCAAACACCTGAAAGTACTTAACAGTAGGAATCTTGCCAGTCTACAGTTCATAAGGAGTCTTTGTGTTGTTACCTCTGATCTGAACTCTGTTGAGAATATAAATAGCAACGTGGATTTCTTCTCTCTAGTATACATCAAGTACATTTTCTTGTTTCATCACAGTCCTTACGGCCTCTTGAACAATCTGGTTCTTTCTCTCTACAACTCCATTTTGCTTAGGAGTTCTAGGAGCAGAAAAATGTCTCTTTATACCATGCTCTTCACAAAATGTATTAAACTCACTGGAAGTGAATTCTCCACCTCTATCAGACCTTAAACATTTTATTCTCAGTTTCACTTCATTCTCTACCCTATCCTTGAACACTTTGAATCTATCTAGAGCTCTAGATTTCTCCCTAAGAAAAGTAACCCATGTCATTCTAGAATAATCATCAATCAAAACCATAAAATGCTTCTCACCATTAAGACTTCATGTTCTTGTGGGACCATAAAGGTCTGTATGAATCAATTCCAGTATTCTGGTAGTTGATTGTTCTTTTCTTTTAAAACTAGATCTTGTTTGTTTTCCCAATTGAGAACTTCTGCAAAGAGTATTGGTGGGATTTGTGATTTTAGGCAGATCCCTGACAACTTCTCTTGAACTAATCCTGATCAGATTGTCAAAGTTTACATGTCCCATCCTCCGGTGCCATAGCCAACTTTCATTGACTTGAGACACAAAAAATTGACCATCAACACTGATGCAGAGCAGGGTGGAGTATGTTCAAACAACAAAATTTAACCCCTTATTTTATATTTTAAAACCCTAACAATGGTGGTTTCTTCCCAATTTCACAATTCTTCTTTTAGGTCTACAAACCTAGTTTTTTAGTCATATCTTTTAGAGAAATATGTGAACCCACAAACAATTGACCATTTCAGATACCCATTAGGCCCATTTGTAACATATCTCATTTCAGAATAGGGTTGTTTTGGAACAACTTCCTCTAACTGGGTCTACTACGCTACTACAAAGCCAAATTAGGCCACTTTTCCAAAGCAAGTGTCTCAAATTCCAGCACAAAATCTCAAAACTCAATTCCAAAAGTTTAAACACATCACATAGGGTCCCAGTCTGCAATTTATTTCACCACCACTCATCACAAATTTGTTGTTACCCAAAATCTCAATCCTACCTAGCGTTTCTAAGCTTAATTGTTGACGGGTTTTTTATGACTGCACCAACACAAAATAAAGTTTCCCAACGGATACTCTATCCTTTCTTCACCAAAGTCTCCTGCATGCTAATATTTCGAGAAATATCATGCATTTAACTCCAAGGTTCCTTCATGCAGTGGATAGTCTCAGTTGGCTTGATGTGATTTGCTGGTAATCTCAAGGGGGACTTACGTAATTGTTCAGCTGAAGACCAAAGGAAAGGGATTTTCACAAGACTTCAAAAGATTTGTCACTGAAGTTCAAGTTTCGTAAACTAACTGAATAGTACTAAATTGAAATGGTTGTAGGGATAAGAAGTGCTATGTTCTACTCTATGCACGGGACGTGAGATCAATTCTTACAAACTTCAACCAGACTCTGCTTTGCCTCACTTCAGACAACTTCCGCAGAACTGGTGCAATCTTCAAGGGGAGTAACCAAAAGTATTTAGACCACAATTGAATATGAGGACAGCATCACAATGACGCATGTCAACACATAAATCATAATCAAAGTTAATTATGCAATGTTCCAGTTGACCATGCAAGGCGAACACACCATCAGTGAGCCTGCTAGTGGTATGGATAAGGGAAGCTTGCTCAAATTAAACACCACATTCCACAACTATCATCTATTTGCATGAAATGAAATCTACTTTACTCTAAGCTACTTTAAGATTCTATTGCAAATTAAAAGGACGAAGAAGCCTCCCTAGCTATTCACAACAAAAGATGAAATCACCATCAATGAAAACTCTTTTTATTATGAAAGTGTTCACAACAACTTCTTACAAAGAATTCAATGAGAAAGCTTTCCTTCCTCTTCAATCTAAGCTATGCTATCAATCTATGATATCTCCTAGTTGTCTCTCTATTCTAATCTAATGAATTACAAATGAGGGGGGATGCCCCTTTTATAGATGGCCAAGTCTAGCAGACGGCTTAGATTCAATTACAATGAAGGGCTCAGATTGAGCCACATAAGCCCTAACCCTAAAAATTGCCACAAAGTAGAGTGGGATAATAAATGAGCAGAGATTCCCACTTTCTTCCTTTGACCATTATGATCAATTAATGACCACTATCATTCTAGAAGATTCTCGTCCAGGAATGTGTTCCCACCGTTCTGCTCCTTGACTACAAACTGGATAAATCTAATCATCACAACTTCTTCCTCTTCTTGGACTGATATGGCAGGTACGACCTCATTCTAAAACTTGAAGACTACAACTTTCTCCTGCTTGATGATGATTTTCCTCCTTGATGCCGGTGTATTTTAGGTTGGGTGATATATGGCAGTAAACACTTTTTGGATCAATGTCGGGGAAGGAATTCACTCTCGAGAATAATTCCTCTACTTTTTCCTTCAATCCATCCTACTGTCATTCTCTAATGCCTGGGCCTTCACCTTTTTCTTCCATCCTGATCTTGAAGGATTCTCTTGTCTTGGACTCAATCATTTTTTTCCTGTTACCTGCCTCCCCAAGTTGGGTGCATATTGGGTCTCCGAGGAGAAATTTCAATACTTAACCATTTCTTCCAACATCTCCCTTCATGGCTTGGGCACAAATGAGACATCATGCAGGAGCTTGAACATGTAACTCCATCCCCTTCCAAGGTTACAATATTGTCCTAGAGTATTTGCTCCATCACCTCAAGTCACCATGCTTTGGTCCTGGCATTCATCATGCAAAACAAATAAAGAGGTGAGCATCAAAACACTTTATAATATAAATTTTCTTTACTTACTTGATATCCATGTTTTGATCTCCAAGGTTGATCTCTGGATCTGATAAAATTGATCATTTTTCTCTAGCACAACTTCACTTTCTTCATAACTTTTCATCATGGGCATATTTAATAGTTGAGCAACAAATTTTCGTGACTTAGCTTTTCCTCCACCTCTCCACTTTGTTTTGGGCACAAATGAGAGGAGTTTAATCAATTTCCTCATACTTATAACAATTTTCAATCATCAAATCTCCTTATGGGCGCATTTGATATGTGTCTTGTGCTTCATCTTTGACACCTTGGTAATTTTCATGTAACTTCATTCATGTTGTGCCTTGTTCCTTAGGTGCATTTGAGAGGTCTTATTTCACATTCAATGCCTTAGAGATTTTCAAACCATCTTGGTCTTGTTTAGGTTCATTTGGATAGGTTTTCTATCATTTCTCATGCCTTCGAAAATTCCAACTTTTCCATGATCATGGTGGGCACATTTAAGAGGGTCATCTTCCAATTTTTAACACTTGGAAATTTTTTCTTCCATCTTGACAACTTGGGTGCATCTGGGGTGATGTCATACCATTTTGTGACTTAGAATTTTCCTTTCATCCTTAAGGACGCATTTGGAGGGTCTAGCTTATATCCTTTCCTTAGACATTTTTTCTATTCAACATACTTCTCTTGTTCACCTTGGGCGCACTTCACCCTTCTAGCCCTAGGCACATTTTAGGGGGGCTTCCTCCACTTTTCAATGCCTTGGAATATTTCAGTTCACTCCACCTTGATGGGCGCATTTGAGGTGTCCAACTTCCACTTTGCAAGACTTAGAAATTTTTTACTCACCTCCACATTACCTTGGGCGCATTTAGGACCCCCTACTTCCATTTCTCCAACACCTAGACATTTTCTAAGTCATTTCATTGTTGGGCACATATTGGAGGGGGTCACGCCATTTTAAAATGCCTTAGACAAGAGTTTATGCCACCTATTTGACTTGGGCACATATGAGGCCTTGTGCTTCCATTTTACATGCCTTAGAAAAAAAAATTCAAGTCTTTTCCACAAGCTAGGTGCATTGTGAGGATGGTGAGGCAAGTTTTCAATACTTAGAAAAATTTCCAACTTCTTCTCAATCTTGGGTGCATATGAAGGGTAGTGCTTTCATTTCCATGCCTTAGAAATTTTTTACCTTCCTCCTTTGTTGGCAAGGGCACATTTGGGGGGGGTATCTGTAGACACGTGAAATTAGCATTATGCACTTAGTTCATATTCATCCGCTGATTAAATTAATCAAGCTCATCAAATCCATTCACCAAGTAAATCAAGACTATTTAATTCATTCCTAAGGTTATTCATTTAAATTAAATAAATCAAAGTATCACATCAACCTTTTAATTAAATAAACAAAACTTTATTTAATTAAATCTCCAAATGCATATTCCATCCCTTTTTTATTTAAATAAATCCAAATATTCAAGTCAAATGGGTCAAAATCAACGAATCATCATTTAAGCTAATCTAATCCTGATTAACCTAACCTAACCACCCATCACATCCTCTAGCTTTTCCCACTTGCACCAATAAATCATTTTAATCCATTTATAAATTCATCATTTTCTTTCAACTTGGCATAAAAAAATGGAATATTCCCTCAAGTTTGAATATGAAGACAAGTTGACTTGTCACTTCCAACATTGCAATAACTTCTCTCTTATATGTCCCCCTCTCAACATTTAATTCACAAATTCAAATTTGAATCTCCCCCTCTTGGGCACATTGGCCAAAACTTGCACATTCCTCAACCTATGAAAAGTTGACAAGTGGCCTCATCTTATTGGTCCAATCTTCATACCACATTGCTCTATTTTGAGTTCTCTTCCAATTTGAAAATCTATAAATAAAGGGCTGATTCTTCATCAAATTATCTACACTCTCATGCAAAGTTACTCTCTTCAATTGAGAACTAATTTTTCCCATCACCATTGCATTGCATCTTGTGAGTTTTAGCAAGGATTGGGAAAGGGTCATTTGCACATTTGACATAAATTCAATATGGAATAGGTACATGTTATGCTTTTGCAATGTCTATTTTGATAAGTTTGCATAAAACTAACCCATGTTTGAGGTTTTAGAGTTTTGCAGATTTTTAGGTTCTTCAGTATCCTTCCAATTTGTGTGTGCATCTGGCTAGGGAAGCTTTCATTTCTCATGCCTTAGACAAATTTACTTAGCCTTCTCCAAGCTAGGGCGCATTTACCCCTCTGAGCTTTCATTTTCTCATACTTGGAAAAATTTCTGCTTCTTTCTCCATCTTGGGCGGATTTGAAGGTGTGAGCTTCTGATTGAGGGTGTTGAGCTTCTGTTTCATCATGACTTAGGAAATCTCGTGCTACCCTCGGCTTGCCCTAGTTTGCTATTTTTAGAAAGTTTTGGATTCTTCATGATTTTCAAGAATTTTCCACTTCTGAAAACCTAATTTTCACTCAACTTGACCTTCGTGACAAGACCAACCTGCCGACACCTGATGTTTGCATGCACCTGCTATTTTATAGTAACTACTTCATTTTTGAACTTTTGCAATTCTGTTTGACTTGAAATTCACTCCATGGGGTCCTCATAGCCTATTTGGCTCATTCACACTGGTGCTTTGTGTTGACCTACTATTTATAGCCCAGTTCTGGAGGTGGCTTACTATAAATAGTAAGTACTAAGATTGCGCTCAAATTTCACCAGTGGATTGCTCGAAGGATGCTGATCGCGATGGGATACATCAGTTTTCAGAGATTCTAGTGTTTTACCCCTCATTTTGAGTCTCGAAGCTGGAAGCCCTAATCTGACTTGCATGCACCTCAAATGACCTCCTTTTGACCCTGTTTCTATTGCATGTCACCCTGTTTGTGAAACTGAAGTGTTGGGGAGCTGTTGGAGAGATCCTGCTAAAAATAGTAAATGCCTGAAAAAGTGACCAACTACCTATCGGATCTGCTTGCATGTTATACTACTCGGGAGATCTCAAAAAACCTAGAAAACCCCAATCAACTCATCTACATGTAGGCACTTGCTAAAAATATTAAGTTCCTAAAAAATGATCAACTCTGCTTGCATGTCACATCGTTGCGAAGCTCTCGAAAAGCCCAGAAGGAATATCCTAACATGCATTAAAAAATCTTGCATGCAAACCCTAAAAATTGCTCCCGATGTCAAAATTGTTGAAAGTCATCATCTTGGCTTGCATGTTATACCATCGCGAAGGTCTCGAAAAACCCAGAAAGATTCTCTAGACATGCATTGAAAAAGCACTCATGCAAACCCTAAAATTGGCTCTTGAAGTTAGGACTACTAAAAATAGAAAGTTGTTCGTTTGCGCTCAAATTTTGCAAGCAGGGAGTTCTAAGGGTTCTAAATGCAGTGCAGCAATCAGAATCTGAAAAACCCTAGAAAATAGGCCCCAAATTGGTACTTGCTAAAAATAGTAAGTTGTTAGAATTAAGTGAAAATTCAGTGGGAACCTACCTAAAGCTTCCTAACTACAATGCCAAGCTCATATTTCAATTAGCCAACTCAATTTGACCTCAAAATAGCCTGAAGGGTGAAAACCCTAAATCATTAAGACGCTCTCCAAACATAACCAAAATTTCAAACCAAGTCAAAAGAAAGGTACATCATCAGAAAAAGGCACATATGATAGAGAGAAACAGAGACAAGACCAAAGCCAAAAAACCCGAATGGAGCATAAATTAGGGGGTCCCCATTTTGAATGGGCTGATGTGTGAAAAGGCCACAACACTAACACATGAAGATGTTAGGCTAGGGAAAGCTCAAATCTGCCCCAAACTCCATCCCCTGCTCAAACAATTTCAAAAACACAAAAAACACATTCAACCCCTCCATTCCACCAAGTTTAGCCAAGTTTGAACAGTGGAATGGACTTCAAATCATGATTTTTGTTCACAAACCCTTAAACCTAGGGTTTACAAGTGGTGTACTAAAACTTGCTTCAAACTACCTTATTTCTCAATGAAAATCAACAACACCAAAACCAAATGAAAGTAGATTCATTGTATTAACTTTCCACATATGTTTCAGATCTCAAATCAACTGTACGAGGCTGTACAGATTCAAAAACTACAAAAAACCACTACAATTCGACAGAAAACAGAGTTTTTTGTATTGCTTATTCACCAAAATCTCCTCTAGTTGTATGCCTCAAGGTTTGTGAGGCCTTTTAAACACATTCCAACTAAAACCCGACGTTCTCCAACCAATTTTTAAAAAGATGACCATTCAACTTCCTAAATATGCCAAAATTGCAAAGTTGTGCAAGCAACTTTTGCAATATTTTAACATTTACAAAACTCAACTAAATGACCCTATATGACCCAAATACATAAAAAATGGTCTCAATTAAACCTTATTATATCAAACAAGTGATCAAACACACCAAACCTAAACTTAGACATGTATTTACATCAAAAAGACCAAAATTACCATGGTGCCCCTACACCAAACACCCTTAAGCTGATAAATGTTTCCATATGTTCTTCTTCCTGCAACTACCAGAATTCCAAACCCTTTGATGATCTCATAGGTATTATCCTGGAACACAAGTTTAAATCCTTTGCTACACATTTGCCTAACACAAAAGAGATTATTCCCTAAGCCCTTAACATAATAGACATCATCATTACTATGTTTTCCATCAAAACTAATTGTACATTTTCCAACAATCTGTGTGCCAGAGTCATCTCCAAACATGACTAATCCTCCATCATACTTTTCAAGTTTAGTAAACTTACTTTTGTTTCCGGTCATATGATTTGAACAACCACTGTCAATTACCCAATAATCTTCATCCTGTCTAGCATGAAAGGCAGTAACCATAGTACCTTCCATCTCATCCTTCTTGTTTTCCAAACCACATTCCCTTGCACATCTTCCATGGTTAGTGGACACAAATTTATTCTCCAAAGCTAGAAACAAGCATTCATCTTTATCATCCTCAAAATCAGATTCATCATCATAAATTCCAGCATCTTATCTAACATAATACAATTTTTTGAACTTTTTGTCCTTTTTGTCTTTATTATCTCTATTATTTTTGTGTATGGCCCTATTTGGACATCTTGAAGCATAGTGACCAATATTTCCACAACTGAAACATTTAAAAGGTAACATACCTTTGTACTTGCCGATACCTTTCTTCAATTTCCTTGTAAAGTTTGCTTCCAACTCCTTTGAACTTTCACTATCTGGATCATCTTCTGTCTTAGTGGCTTTGAAGACTATTTCTATTTTCTCCTTTTCTTTTCCAAATTTCCTCATTTCAAATGTGGTCAAGGTACCAAATAGCTATTCTTTAGTGAATTTCTTTGGATCATACACTTTGTCAATAGCTAAGACCTTGTCACTATAACTCTCCAGTAGGCTCATCAAAATCTTCTCAATTACATCTTTATCTGTAAGAGTACCACCTTTATTTTTGAAACATTTGCTGCAATATCAACCCTCTGAAAGTAGTTTGCAATGTCTTCACCTTCTTCCATTTTCAAGTTTTTATATCTGCGCTTTGCTGTTAGTTTCTTTGATAATTTGACTCTATCATTTCCTTCATAGATATCTTTCAACTATTCCCGCATTTCATAAGCAGTGCTTAATGAAATAACTTTTGTTTGCTCAGTCTTAGATAAAGCACTATAGATTGCATACCTTTCTTTTTCATTTTCCTCATAGGCAAAAATCTCATCTACAAAAGAAGGACCACTTGCCAGCTCAACATATTTTTTCTCAATAGCTTTCCAAGTCTTGAAGCCAAGAGAGATTAGGTAACCTATCATCTGTACTTTCTAGTCACTATAGTCAAATCCATTAAACATAGGGATTGATAGTTTTTGCACCATTAGATCTCCCTCAAGCGGTTAAGCTCTTGTCCAAGGAACCAAAGCTCTGGTACCAATTCTTGAAATGTACAAGACAGCTAAGAAGGGGGGGTGAATCAGTTATCACCAATCACATTCACAAATCTCAAACAATTATTAACTCCACATCCACTTTAATTTGTTATTAAGTATGAGCATGAAGTGTAAATAACAGAAAGCAATATCAACACAAGAAACACCATATTTACATGGAAAACCCAATAAGGGAAAAACCACAGTGAGGATTAACTCACAATATAAGAGTAATTGCAAAACCAATTACAAAGAGGCTCACTACCAAAGATAGGAATCACTATCCGGATACAAGGCTCACTACCTACAGATATAACTCACTCTCTAGAAGGGAGGCTCACTGCCTACAGATAAAGAAAGATAATAGAAAAATCCACCACAACAACTTGCACACATCCGCAACCTTGATCAGAGAATTGTAGACACCATCAGCTCACTGCTTTTAGGAGTCAAACACATTAAAGTATTGTTGCCTTAAGTCACTTTCACACACTCTTTCTTCTCACACTTGTGGCATTCAATCCTTAACATCTTGTCTTATATTTATATCATCTTCAAACTTAGAAACTTTATCGAAGGTTGGCTACACACACTTCATATTACAAATTAAAATTAGGTCAGTAACTCAACATTCAATCCATAAGTATTGTTGCTTTTAGGAGTCAAACACATTAAAGTATTGTTGCCTTAAGTCACTTTCACACACTCTTTCTTCTCACACTTGTGGCATTCAATCCTTAACATCTTGTCTTATATTTATATCATCTTCAAACTTAGAAACTTTATCGAAGGTTGGCTACACACACTTCATATTACAAATTAAAATTAGGTCAGTAACTCAACATTCCCACGATGGAAGAGAATGAGAGTGGACCAAACCAACTCTTAACCAAGACCCAAAACAACATCTTGGATCAATCACACACTTCCTTAATTGATACTTATCCTTCGCATGACGTGTAGACACCAGGTTGGACAAAGCTAATGAAAACACAAATGAACTTTGAAGTACATGTTTCCACAACAAGAGGATAACATGTGTACCACATAACATGCATCATCATACATTGGAACACATCTTGGATGTCTTTGGATTTATCCGTAGCTAATGCAACAACCTTCATATATGGAATACTTTCCATTAGTTCATCTGAACTTTACAGACACAAACAATAATTTTGAGCCTAGTCTTTTAGAGCAGCAAACCACGAACACCTTTGAGAAAACATAGATAACACAATTACAAGCCTTCTATTAGATCCACAAGACCTGAAACAAACCGTCATAGGACTGTGGAGTAGATACATTTTTCCCAGTCCATAGACAAACAACTCTACCAGACTAGTTGATAAACTGGTGAACACAACTTTCACTCTTCATCAAACCAGAAGCTCTAATCTAGGATATATCACCAAGGATGCCCTTAAACAACACTTCAAATCCACACATGCATAGGATCAACACAGAAGAAATGCATAGCACAAACATGATCACATTTTGAACACACACATAATTCTATCTTCACTATTTCTCAAAAGCACTTGGTAACTCATCATATCAGCACACCTGCAACATCATAAAGATAGCTCCATGTACTCACAACATCTCTATAGTATCTCAACTATACATGCACAACCTGCAATCAATTGTTTCCTTTCTCTGCAACAACCTATACTATGTTGACATCAATGACAACATTAATGACAACACCACCATACTCATTCATACTTGCAACAGGATCTATTAGTATCCCATTAGTGATCTTGTCATAGATATGACCAGCTATGTAGAGAGGAACATCGAGAAAATTATTAAGTATATCCTTAGAGGACGAAGCAATGTCAAGAGGACTCTTGGTTCAGCCCTTACGAGGGATGACGTCTATCACCTCGACCATGTCATCCATAGGATTAAAATTGATAGTATTTAGGACAGCATCATTGTTTTCATCTTTTGTATCGACATTCATCACATCATTCTTTGTAGTTTCACTAGCTTTAACAAATGAAATATCATATTTCGGCATTTGATTGGTGAAAATTTGCAAGTTTTGGTTCGAAGTGGCAACAAATTTATTTCCTTGATTGTTAAAACCTCCAATGGATAGATGGCCAGAATCAATGAGGTCTTGCACAAGATGTTTAAGACACTTGCAATGTTCCATGTCATGTCCATTTTGTCGATGACAGTAGCAATAAGCGTTGGATTTAAAGCTTGGGGGTAAAGGCTTATTAGGGTCAAGTGTTTTCACAGGAGGCAAGGTAATCATTTGTTGTTGTAAAAGTTGGGACATTGTATTATGAAGGGTGTTGGGTAAGGGAGTGAATTGTCTTTTCAGATCTCTATAACTAAAGGGCAACATGGCTTTGATAGCTGCTACTTGGTTGTCGATGTTTTGAGTTAGTTGTTGAGGAGGATTAAATTGAAGAAACCCTTTGGTTTTCTTTCTAGAAGGTTGGGCATTGTTTTGGTTTACGGGTTCGGATTTCTCGATTCGATTAGAAGCGGACCTTGTATCTTGACTACTAACCAAATTTTGATAATTGTAGAGGGCAGTGCATAGGTGCATGAAGGATGGAAATTTCATCATGATAAACTTGTCTTGAATTTTTATTTGTAAGTTTTCTATGAACATATTTTGAAGGTGGGTCGGGAACCTGGACATCGATTTAGGAATAAAGCGATTGATAGCGTGAGATAAATTCAGTGACTTTTTCACCCTCATTTTGCATGCATCTCATCAAATTGGCCAAGGTCACCTTGGGAGTCATATGCACTTGGAAATGGTTTACAAATGCATTAACAAGTTCATTGAATGAACGAATTGAATTGTTCAGTAGAAAAGAAAACCATTCTGAGGCAGTATCTTTTAAGGAACTAGGAAAAAGTTTTTCCAACACTTTATCATCAAGGACAAAGTCACTACATAAGGCAGTGTAGGCATTAACATGGTTAGAAGGATCTCCCTTCCCTCCATATTTCTCAAATCTGGGCCCCTCTACACCTTGTGGCATTGGTGTTCATAATATCTCCAAAGACAATGGAGTACTTTTGACATAGTATGTGGGTGGGCCATTCTAATTTTGGTTTATAGTGGAAATTTGTTTTTGCATGGATGAAACAGTTTGGAAATGTTGTGTTATGAGAGGATCATTACTTGTGGTATGAGATGGAAGTGAAAGTGGTGATGGAGTGTATGTATTGGTAGGACATGTGAATGAAATTCTTGTAGGTGGTAATGTGGTAGAAGATAGAACATGTGATGCCACATAGGAACTAGGGATGCTAGCAAGAATACCTAGGGAAGGAATCACATTACTAACTTTTTACATTGTTGTTGTGACTTGGGGAGTGGTATAGGTAGGTATTGAGGCTATGGTTGTGGGAGGAGGAATTGGAGTTCCCCCTTGGCTTGTGACATTGTTTGTTGGTATAGAAACATTAGGGGTTGAAGGAAGATGTTTTCCAAAGATCTGAACTATGTTTTTGACAAGGTCAAGGCCATCTTCAGTTTCAAGCATGCGGTGAATAATTTCTATGGTAGGAATTGCAGTAGTTGAAATTTTTTCAAGGCTTATTTGATGTTGCAGGTTTACTATGTCCTCATGAATTTGAATTATTTTCTCTTGTGGGATATCATCATTCCTTGGCAACTTGCATGCTACTTGAAGGAAAAGAGTTGTAAGGGTGTTATCTATGCCTAGTGTACTAGTGTCAATACTAGGAGTGGAAGGTCTAGATAACCCAAGATCCAAAATGATTGTGCTATCGCGGGATGCCATGAGTCTCTATTTTTTTCTCACTAAGGTATTAGAAATAGGACACCAAACATTCATGCAAGGGACACTAAATGTAGGGTGAGCACAAATGCAATGTAAACTAAGAACAATGAAGTGTTTATAACAAAAAATTTGGAAAATAAAACAGAGATGCATAAACAACAAACAAAAACTCATAAAATGAAGATTAAATGCCATAAAATGCAGTGAAAAACATGCAAAGGGAGTGATTCACCCTAAGTGGCGAATGAGTCAAGATACTAGTTTTTTTGAGAAATTTCAAATTTTTAAATTGGATTTTATGTTTTTTATGTTTTTTGATGTAGGTATACAATGGAAATAAATTTTTTTAGAAATATTCAATGGAATTAAATGCAATAATGCAAGCTAAATGAACTTTTCACTAATGCAAATATGCAAAATGCAATGCAATGTTAATGCAAGCTAACTCTGGGCTGTAAATACACTCCAAATCAGAATTATGATGTCTTAAATGTAGGTTCACCAAGATGGAACCTCTTAAAATGGTGTAGGCTTATGAAAATTGTGGTCTATATGGGGAAGGTTCCACCCAAGGATAACCCTCAAGATTTCGATGCAAAGGAGATTGAAATCTAGCAATAGGGTTGACCTAGGGACTGAATATAACAAAAAGGGGTTCACCACCAAGTGTAAACTTGGAAAAGACAATATGCTGGAAAACACAGTTTGATATGCAAAATGACCTAGAAATGCTAGTAAAATGTAACAAAACTTTAAAATTGGAAATGTGCACCTAGGAAACTGAAGAAGGCGGATTGGAGGTCTGGAATCTTGAAAAATCCACTATTGGAGCTAACTGGTACTCATACACCAAGATGGGAAAATCATTCCAATTTAGGGTAAACTGTACCAGAGTAGGATTTAGACAAATGGGTACTCTGATTTGAAAAAATCCCTGACACATAGGTACAGTGGGACTCATTTTCCAATAGTGGTGACTCAGTACACTTCTGGATTTGTGGAAATTCAAAACTGGATCTTGCAGCTCTCAGTCTGCTTTTTTGTTCTTGATTTAGATCCAAGTCCGAAACTACAAAATTTAGCCTATAGACCTTCTCTAAGCTTCTCCAAGGCTTGTTCATAACTTTGACAACTTCGAATTTCTTTGAAAACTTGATGAAAACTTTTCCAATATTGCACCTTGATAAATTTACAACCTAGACCCATAAATCACATGAAAAGAGGGAAAAATGTTGTGGGGTTAGTGAATAGGGGTTTGCCTTGGTCAAACCCCTTGTTGGTAATTAAACCCTTGAAATAAAATGAAATAAAATAGAGAATGATGAATGAACAAATAATGATGTTGCAACTCACCAAACCCTTGTAATAAAGTGCTACAAACATGTAAGTAATGGCTCCAATGGATGAGGACTTGGAATCTAACTTGATGTTGATGCAATGCTTTCTTGAATCACACAATCCTACAACATAATTGTTAGCTCTAAAACAACATGATGCAAACAATCTTTGACATGATGATTGAAACTTGAAGAATGCTCTTAAATGCTTGATAATCTACCCTTGAAATGCCTTGAATGCTCTTGAGAACTATATGCATGAATACATGGGGATGAAAATGAGAGAGAGAACTTTGTATTTATACTCAATTATGCAATAATTCCTAAAATTACAACACTGTAGGCAGACCTTAGATCTTGGAGAATAAAAACCCGCTAGAAATTTAAATTAAATTTGAATTTTTAGTTAAAGTGGACTCATTTGCCACCCTGGGCAAATGGGTCCCACCTAAGGGGACTCATTCACCCATAATGGAAAATGAGCAAATGAGTCCCTCCTTAGGAATTTATGGTGGGTTTTGAGATTTTGATGTTTTAAATGATATTTGTTGGGATTATTCTCAAAAATACAAATAAATAAGGCCTATGGATGAAAAATGGGGCCAACTAAAGCATAAGAAAGCCCAATTATTAATGAAAAACCTAGGAAAGTGTGAAAGTGTGTTACAACACTTTATAACACTTTTAAATAAGGCTTGGTAAATGATGAAAAGAGGATATTTTATTAACAAGACCTTAGAAAAGTGTGAAAGTATGTTACGAAACTTAAGTATTTTCATCATTTTATTTCACAAGGGCCCAAGACCTAATGTGAATGTTTTATTCACATTGCAACATTAAATCAAGGCCACATTAAGCCAAAATCACAAGGATGGCCCAAACAAGCCAGAAAAAGTAGAAGGGTTACTTTTTCAGTGACTCCACTTATATGCAACATAGGCCTCAAGGTAGTATTATTGAGGGCTCATAGGCCTACCATGAGGCTTTCAACAATACAACTGACAAACAGGCCTTATTAGAAACCCCCAAATGGTTTATGTGAAAATGTACTGATCCTAAAGCATATAACTTAGAACTAATAACTAAATGAATCCTAGATGATTACAAATGCTTGTAAATATGCTTCTCAAGCTCCAATATAGGTCCGCTCTGGCCACAAGGGTTAATAACCCAATGAATGATCGCATATTGATTTTGTTCACAAAGTATGAAGAGATAACTCCATGCAAAAATATGTGACTTGCGAATCTCCAAGTGATGTAGGAGCATCGATGGCATAGAAGCGATCTTGTAATGATCTGAGTTATTTCACTCAATAAGGACTAATCATGTTCATCAGCAGGACTTTGGAATATCGACATGACGTTTCTTCTGATCCCAATGACATATTGATGATAACAGTGAGTAAGCAATGCAGGAGTTACATCAGCGGGAGGATTACTTATCGACAGGACAACATTTTGTGTCCCAGTGATGGGCCGATATGTCTTCAGGGGTTGGTAGTATGTATGTCACATCGATAGGACATTAACATTTTTGTAGGACCCTATTCTATGTCCCAACGATAACCCTCTGGTGATAGAGTGTAACGGGTTCATCAATGTGAGTGTGTAGTATCGACGAGACATTAGTCTTTATCTCAGCGATGGGGCGATATCGGCGTGATTGGATTTTTTCGATATGACAATGGAAGAAATCCCTTTGATGGGCCTACAATTGATGATCAGTGAAACATGGTTGATCGATAGGAGATGCTTTGAGGTACCAATGCTACAATGACAACAAGGAAGATGACACGGTTGGGCCGACTAGGAGATGACCGACAGGGTGGAATTCAATGATGTGTATGACAATTGGCAATTGGTGATAGGGTGATCGGAGTATGAGTGATGACATGGACAAGATGAAGGATCAACAAGAGTGAATGGTTTGGGCAGGACTCATCCTGGAGTCTCTCTGACAGCCTGACAGTTATGATGTTGGTGAGTCGTAGGTTTTCATAACCTTACAACCTCCAACTAGAGTTTCTAAAGTTCAGGTTTGAAGCGATTGTGCGATATTGCTTGATCAATGCTGGTTGATTGGACGGTGTAGAGTCTTTGTGGGACTGAACTGGGGTATGAGATGACAGAAGATGTCAAAGTAGACATGTGACATGACAAGATTGGATAAATGGTAATCCACATCCTTGTTGTGGATTACAAAGCGGTGACATGGTGATGAGGTGGATAGGTGATGTCATCATGGGTTTTCATCGGCATGACTGATGGTTGTCGACGGGACCTTCTACTAGGATGTCTCAACGATGCTCCTATGGAACGACGAATAGAGTGTAAGGTGAAAATCAACGAGAAGAAAGTGTATCGGTGGAAGATGATTTTAGGTCTCTCTAATTGGACGATGAGATGAAGGATATGTGATAGCTTGAGATAAATGGTTGAGATGAATGGTCAACGACAGTGGATGAAGAATGCAGTCACAACACTTAGAAAGCAAGAATCGATATCATTCCACATCGTTGTTATGGAATACATGTTCAATGGTCGATGATTGGAAGCTACTGATAGCAAGGTAAATGCATGGTGATACTATGACATAGGAGAGAAGAACGACGAGGCTAACGTGAAGGAGAAGGCTTGTTGGTGACAATAGAGAGAAGATATATATACCCGTCATGAAGAAAGGAAGAGGTTGGTAAGAAGGGATATCCAACCTGAACGAGTGAGAAAAGTTGAAGAACCATCTCAACATTTAATGAGAGAGAGCTCAAAGAAGAGAGCGAGGAAAGTGTGAAGTGGAACAGGGGATTTCCCTGTAGATGTGAATTTCTAAATGTAATCCTATAATCTGTTCCAAATGAATAAAAGAGAGTTGTTGACCTGTGTTGTGTCAGTTTTTGTGTGTGTGGTATGTGTTGGCTATGAGATTGTGATGTCCTAATAAGGTCCTCTGGTCTCACTCCTTCATCAGTGGTATCAAAGTCAGGTTGTCCTAAGTCTGTAACAGAGCGTCAAACATGAGGCAGTTGCAGCAGGACCTAAGAGTGTGGGTTAAAGCCAAAAGACCTACAGGTGATGAGATGAGAAGGGTTATGGAAAGCATGTTTGTTATAGGCATGAAAGAGGGTTTGTAACTACTATTCTCCAAGAGAGATAAAGCTGGGTAGAAGGTGTAGAGTTCCTCCACTGAGAGAAGGTGGGTAGAGGAAGCATCTTCCAGACTCTTTTTTGGGTAGAGGATGGTTGTGTGAGTGAGATATTTATTGAAGTTGTGAACAGATCACTGAATGTGAGGTAGTTCATATATGAAAAGCCTAAGGGTTTGAAGGTTTATTAGAGAATTGAGAGTGTATGGGTAACATCTGAAGGTGTTGAAGGTTTGTAAATAGATCACTGAACTAGAGGTAGTTTACATTTGTGTGACCTGAGTGTTGAATATTTGTGTTGTTACAGCCTAAGAGGTTTTGAAAATGGAAAGGACAGGGTATTGTCATCAGATGGATTCTGAGGATTCCTAGACTAGAGGAAATCAAAAGGAGATTTTGAGAAATGGAAATAAGAGAGATGCAGTAGGAACTAAATGAATTAAGAGATGAGAGTGAAAGGAGGAAACAAAAGAAGCCAAAAGTTGAAGATAAATTTTGTCTTTCTAATGATGTTTTGACTGCAAAAAAGGAGGCTGCAATAGAGTGTCATGCATATGACACCGAGGAAGAGGATGTGCAGGTTGAGGAACCAAAACCTGAGATTGAAGTATGTCTATTAGCAAACACAAAGATTGAAGATCCACAGTTGGTAGCAACCACAAAAAAGTTGAGAGCAATGGAGGATCTTGAAGAAGAGGAAACCCAAGTGGTAAAGGTTGAAGAAAAGAGCACTAATGAAGAAATAATTGTAGCAGTTGATGATGAGGATCCAATGTTCGATGAAGAACCTGATGAAGAAAAAGATCTTCTTGAGGAATAGATCACAGAAATAGAGAGGTTGTTCAATGCAAGAACAAAGACAATGGCACTCGGTACAATGAAGATCTCGATGGAGAAGAAAGAGGTGACATCTGATTTCTATAATATTTTTTAGTATGATAAGAGTAAGGTAGAAGGAGATATTGTAGTAGTGAGTGTTTTTATAGTTGAAGGAACTAAAGGAAAGAATGTTGGGATGATTGGTGATCTCCCATTGGCATCATTAGATGACTTCTTATGTGATAAGGGAATTGGGGTGACTGTTAGTTTGTTACCAGAAGAAAAGGACGAGATCTTTGATTACAGAACTAATGTTTGTGTGAATGCAGAAGCGGAAATGATTGTAGCTGGAAAATGTCTTTTAGAAGGCATAGAAAGAGAGCAGTACAATGTCGTACCCAAGGGTAAAGATGAACAAGTGGATGTAGTGTTACCAGCAAAGGAGGTAATACATAATGTTGAGATGGATAAGGTAGTGAATGCATTTCAGATGGTTCAAAATGATTGGTATGCAAAAAGGGATTTGCATGATGTTGCAAAGTTAAGTGCAGATTCAAATTGATGGAGGTGGATGGATTGTGGTGGGCTGAATCCCACAAGACTAGAGGTGAATGAGAGATGCATTTGGAGGAGGTGGTCGGGTTTTGGTGGAGTTCATTCCACATCTAGGAGGTTGAGTGTAGAGAAAAGTAATGACTACCAAGTTATTGCAGTGGTAATAGAGAATAAGGTAATGTATGAGTCATATTATTCTTTTAAAGAAGAAAAAATTGATGATTATCGATTTTCAGAATTTTATAAAGAATACTGGTGGGAGATGAATTTTGGTTAAAGAGGTAGAAAGAGAGGAAGGATGGAAAAGATGTTAAGTTGCAAGGAAATTTGAGAAAGAAGGTGCAAGGGAACAAGGTGGCGAAATGGATTCTAAATAAGCATCAGATCCACAAATGTTTATGAAATTTTTTTTTCCTACCTCAGGTGTCTGATGTAGGAGCATCTAGGGAATAGAAGTGATCCTACAATGATCTGAGTTATTTCACTCAATAAGGACTGATCATGTTCATCAGTAGGACTTTGGCATATCATTGGGGCATTTCTTTTGGTCCCAACGACATACTGATGACAACAATGAATGAGTAGTGTGTGAGTTACATCAACGGGAGGATTACTCTGATATCTCATTAGGAGTTGGTGGTATGTATGTCATGTCGGCGAGAGATTACCATTTCAGTGGGACCCTATTCTATGTTCCAGCGATGACCCGATGGTGACAGAGTATAACAGGTTCATCGGCGTGAGTGTGTAGTATTGGTGGGACATCATTCTTTGTCCCAACGATGGGGCAATATCAGTGTGACTGGAGTGTTTCAGTGTGACATTGGAGGAAGTCCCATCGATGAGCCAACAAACGATGATCAACAAAACATGGTTGATCAGTAGGAGATGCATTGAGGTCCCAATGATACAATGACAACAAGGAAGATGGCCATGGTGGGGCCGACTAGGGGGTGACCGATAGGGTGGAATTCAATGATGTGTATGACAACTAATGAGTGGTGATAGGGTGATCGGAGTATGAGTGATGACATGGAAAAGCCTAGGGATCGGCGAGAGTGAATGGTTTTGGCGGGACTCATCCTCAAGTCTCTCTAACATTCCAACAGTTATGATGTCAGTGAGTCGCGGGTTTTCATAACCTTACAACCTTCGACTAGAGGTTATAAAGTTCAGGTTTGAAGTGACTGTGTGATAATGCTTGATCAACATTGGTTGATTGGATGGTGCAGATTATTGGTGGGACCCAACTGGGGTATGAGATGACAAAAGATGTCAAAGCACACATGTGGTATGACGAGATTGGATGAATGGTAATCCACATCCTTGTTGTGGATTATGGAGCAGTGACATGGCAATGAGGTGGACAAGTGATGTCATCATGGGTTTTCATCAGCGTGATTGATGGTCATCCATGAGACCTTCTAGGATGTGTCAATGATGCTCTTATGGAACGATGGACAAAGTGTAAGGTGAACATTGGCCAAAAGCAGGTGTATTGGCTGAAGATGATTTTAGGTCTCTCCAATATGACGATGAAATGAAGGATATGGGATAGCTTGAGATGAATGGTTGAGATGAATGGTCAACAACGGTGCATGATGAATGTGGTCACAACACTTAACAAAGCGAGACTCGATGCCATTCCACATCATTGTTGTGGAATACATGTTCATTGGTCGATGATTGGAAGCTATTGATAGTGAGGTAACTACATGGTGGTACCAGTACATGGGACAAAAGAATGACCAGGCTGACGTGAAGGAGAAGGCTTGCTAGTGACGACAAAGAGAAGATATATATACCCATCATGAAGAAAGGAAGAGGTTGGTAAGAAGGGAGAGCCGACCCAAACAAGAGTGGGAAAAGTTGAAGAACCGTTTCAGCAGTTAAAAAGAGAGAGCTTGAAGAAGATAGTGAGACAATGAAGTGGAACAAGGGATTTCCCTATAGATGTGAATTTTTGAATGTAATCTTGTAATCTGTTTTAAATGAATAAAAGATAGTTGTTGACCTGTGTTGTGTCAATCTGTGTGTGTGTGGTATGTGTTGGCTATGAGATTATGATGGCCTAATATGGTCCTCTGGTCTCGCTCCTTCATCACCAAGACAAGTCCTAATGAACCTAAGATTCTTATATGAGGTCCTATTAAGCTCCACATGATCTTGAATAGGTCCACACTAAGAAACTTAGACCAGGTTGTCCCCAATGCTTTGACTCGTAACATAGTAAAATTCTAAGAGTGATAACTTTCGATAGATGAGTGCAAATGATGTGAAATATGGATAGGTGATAGATGTCGATGTGTAGGTACTATATCTTGCTCCATGATCTAATAAAAAACAATGTGGTAAAATGTGGAATGGAATACTGAACTGATACTGAATGCAATGCAAGAAGAGAACTATTTTTGGTTGATATAGGATTTCTTTACAACTAGGGATGCTCCTGCATCAGACACCAAAGGTTGGAAGAAAAGTGAGTCCCTCACTTTCCAGGGCTAAGAGGAAAACTAAGATGGTCCACCTCAACTTGAGAAATCCATGACGAATCCTCCAGTGATATGCCTTTCCACTTCACAAGATATTCTTTGTACTGCTTGTTCCTAGTTCTCTTTCCAAGTTCTGGTATCCAAAATCTGCTCAATCTCCTCTGGTTTCTGATGTGGTAATTGCTCATTCAAATACACTTCATCACTATGGACACTTGCTTTTCTTTCATCAAATTAATCTATGTCTATAATATTGAAAATAGGTGATATAGCCAATGTTTCTGGTAACTCCACTTCATATGCATTTCTAGAATCAAACTTCCTAAGTATCTTACACAGTCCAAACTTCCTCATTTTCAACTAATTGTATGTACCAACTGGAAATCTCCCCTTCCTCAAATATACCATCACTTCATCTCGACCAAAAAATTCCTCATGTCTATGGTGCTCATCTGCCTTCTCCTTATATTGATTGTTCATATATTCCAAATGCTTGTGGACCTGATTATGCAATGTATGTATGAAGTCTGCAAACTCTTCTACTTCCACACTTCTATTATTCTCCATACTAATGTCCCTTAATTCTGCAACTCCTCTAGGATGTGTTCCAGTAACAATCTTAAATGGTTTCCTTCCTGTACTTTTATTAACTGAATTATTATATGCAAACTCTGTCTGTGGTAAAACTATATCCCAACTTCCTACCTTATCTCCAACCAAACATTTCAATAAATTACCCAAACTTCTATTCAGTACCTCTATTTTTCCATCCGTCTATGGGCGATATGTTGAAATTAACTTCAAATATGTCTGCATCTTCTTCCACAATGTCCTCCAAAGGTATCCAATGAATTTGGTGTCTTTGTCTAAAATAATACTCTTAGGTAATCCATGCACCTCACAATCTCCTTGAAAAATAAGTCAACAACATGCACAACATCATTAATCTTCTTACAAGGAATAAAATGTGGCATTATAGAAAATCTAGCCTCTACTACCATAATAGAATCATAACCTCTCAGTGTTCTTGGCAATTCCAATATGAAATCCATGCTCAAATCTTTCCAAGGTATCTTTGGTATTGTCAAAGGCTTGTACAATCCAGTATTCTGACTACTCCATTTTGCAACTTGAAAAATTTTACAGCCCTGAACATACTTCCTCCTATCCTTATATATCTACGGCTAAAAATAATATTCACTCACCAAATATACTACCTTATCCACTCCAAAATGTTGTGGTAATCCTCCACTATGCTTTTCCTTGATCAAATTCTCTCTCATTGAACTCCTCGATGTACACAACTGATTTCCTTTGAATAGAATATCTTCTTGAATGAAATAGTCCAACTAATGGCTTTGTTTTGTCAGTACTGGTTCCTTAGATGCTCTCCATGCTTCCCAAAATCTGCATGATCCTCATACATATGCTTCAATTCTTCAAATCCAAATACTTCCACTCTTATCTCTGTCAGCAAATTCCTCCTTTTTCTCAATGCATCTCCAAATTTGTTTGACTTGCCACTCCTATGCTTCAGCACAAATGTATAACTCTGCAAGAATTCAACCCATCTCATATGTCTCTGATTCAACTTTCCTTGATTGTTCAAATACTATAAAGCTTGATGATGTGTATACAACACAAACTCCTTAGCCAACAAATAATGTCTCAACTTCAAGGCTTGAATTATGGCATTAAATTCATGATCATAAACTGAGTATCTTCTTCTAGCATCATTCAACTTCTCATTGAAATAAGCTATAGGTCTTCCTTCTTGACTCAATACCACTCAAATTGCATTTCCACTCACATCAAAATCCACTTGAAATACCTTGTCAAAATACGGTAATTCTAACACTGGATGCTCTATCACCTTTTGCTTCAACAATTCAAAAAACTTTTTTGCTCCAGATGTCCACATAAAATCCTTCTTATCTCCTCTGATTGTCTCTTTCATGGGGTTACAAACACTTGAAATACCACTCCAATTACATCTCCACTCACATCAAAATCCACTTGAAATACCTTGTCAAAATTCGGTAATGCTAACACTGGATGCTCTATCACCTTTTGCTTCAACAATTCAAAAAACTTTTTTTCTCTAGATGTCCACATAAAATCCTTCTTATCTCCTCGGATTGTCTTTGTCGTGGGGTTACAAACACTACTAAAACTTCTAATAAACTTCCAATAGAAGCTAGCTAATCCATGGAATGATCTGACTTCTCCAATGTTTACTTGTGTAGGCCAATCTAAAATTGCTTTCACTTTTTCCGAATCCATCTCCAATCCTTCAACAGAAATAACAAATCCCAAGTATACCAACTCTGGTGAAGTTGGGTGCCCCAGCTAGCTAGGGGTGCCCAAGCTTTTGATGCCTCAGATTCAACTTTTAGATGAAAACACTCCCAGAACACCCCTCATAGAATCTTCTCAACTTTGTAATGAGTCCAGTCGTCAGTCCATCCAAGCTCTGGATCATCCAAAATGGAAAGATCATCTGAAGGAGAGGAGTTGATAAAGAAACTAGAAAAATGGTTAAGTCTAGTGGAGATGGGCGCCCCTGGAGAAAATAGGCGTCCAAGGTTTTGAAGCCTGAAATGATGGATTTTGTAGTTGCAACCACCAAGATCACCTCATCAGGTTCAGTCAAGCTATCCAACGAAACAGTCAACCAACCAATCTAATCAGTGTAGCTCCCAAAATTGAGGTTTCATCAAATGATCAAAGGGAAATGAAGAAAGTGAAAAACACAAAAAAATGGCTAACACTGTAAAGGTTGGGCGCCCCAGAAGGAGATGGGCACCCGTGATTTTGGAGCATCAGATAAATTTTTTATCTAGAGTTGCCTCTAGGATGATCTTCTCATAATCAATCAGGCTTCATGATAAAACATCCAGCTTTTTCATTGGATCAACCTAGAAGCCAGATATCAAAATTAAAGTAGGGTTTCAAAGTTGAGAAAAGTTGAAAAATTCAAAAAGTGACTAAGTCTGGAGAAAGTTGGTGCCTCTAGCCAAGAAGGGCGCCCAAGTTGCTTTGCCTTAGCCATCTTTTTTTTAATTTCAAAGTTGCAAGATGAAGAATGAATGTCTAAGTTCAATGAAAAGGTTGATTTTAGGGTTTTGAAGATAAAAGCAAAAAGAAAGTAGGGTTTTTTCAAGCCTAAGGCTTATTTAAGAGGCTTTCATCATTCAAATTTCATTATTCTTTGCAGGTGGCATCCAAATTGAAGAGGAGTAGCAACTTTGAAGTTTTTATTTCAAGATTCAAGAGTTCAAGGTTGCTGATTTTCAAGAAATTCTTCATTAATTTTCAGACCAGCAACATAAGACCTTGCTTTTTCATGTTTTTTTTCATCCAAAACATCGAATTTTTGAAGAAGGTCAAGGTTTTCAATTTTCAGCCATTAGGGTCTCTTCATCTCATTTTTCTGAAGGATGTTTGAAAAAACTTCTCAAGTTGCAGCAACTACTTTTTCCTTGCATGTCAAAGAAATCATCAGAGTTTTCATATTTTGATCATCTGGGTCTTGTTAAAACAATCTTTTGAAGAGAACCCAAATCACATCTTTTTTTAAGAAAATTTTACATTCTAGGGTTTTGTTGCTTTTTCCGTCTACACTCAAATTTTCAAAAATGGACAATCTAGGTTGTCTTGCAATGAAATTCTGAGCAAAACCCATATCTCAGGAAAATTTCCAAAAAATTGTCCGTTTGAAGAAGAAAAATCAACATTCTAAAAATAGTAAGTTGCTCAAAACTTGCCTGAACATAGGCGAGTTTACAGTCATTCTTCAAAGTTTTCAAAATGGAATACACTCCCAATGATTTCAAGACCAAGTCAACACTATACCATGACTTCATCAAAACAGCTGAGACTGACTTGTATCACATCAAGCCAATGTTCGACCTACATGCTTTGGAGAGCACAAGTAACACTGCAATTAGAAACCTAGGGCACTTTGGACTACTCACAGCGACATCCATTCTTATTTCAGTTTAGAGTCTCGAATTTGTAATTGCTTGCATCAAGAATTACAATCCGGTCACATAGGAGATTCAATCAGTTGATGGCAAATTGATTTGCAGTTTGAAACCTAACATGATCGAGAAATGCTTCTCAATTCCTCCTTGGCCTGAAAGTGTGACTATTTCTAAAGGATAATGTGAAAGGATATGGGAGATGCACAAGGACAAGTACAGCAAGAAGATTGCACAAAAATGGATGAAAGAAAAACATAAGACTCTGCCTAAGAACATCGGGCGAGGAAAGTTCAAAGATGAAATTTCTATCATAATCACCTTGCTCAATAAGGTCACTGGACAAGAAGATGCTACAAAGTTTCAACCCTAGATTCTCTACGTTATACCTCACATCATGAAGAAGACTGAGTTCTATGATTGGGCGACCTTGATCAATGACAACCTCCATTAGCAAATAACAGAATACTTCCAGATTCATGAATTCCATATGGTTTCCTACCTAGTCTACCTAGTGGCCTACCAAGGTCAATTAAGAGGGTTGAACACCAAGGGGTCTCCGATCGTACAACATATCTACAACTACTACCGTCAGCTGGAGTTCACGAAGTCACTACATCAATATAAGAGGGTGAACGAGGCTTTCCTGATGCATATAGTGTGAGACCTAGATAATGAGTTGCATGTCTGTGTCTCATCCACCGCAAGGGCAGTAGTAGCAGAGTGGGCAGAGTGATTTATACAGTTTCCTACTTTCACCTATCTCAGAGTCTATGGCTTCTCTGGTGCTCCACTCATGTTGCCGAGGTACCCATCAGATGAAATAGTTTTCATGGAATTCTTAAGGCAAGCACATGATGTCCACACAGTCTTGAGGAATAGAAAGAAACCCGCCCTTAGTTTTCCATTGGGGTTGGGAATTTATACATGTAGATTAGTAGCATATGATAAGACCATGAGAGATGAGTTAGATAAACTTGGTCTCAAGCCTTACAATGAGAGACGATCATATGACCCTCATGGTGTCTTCGCTGCCTGACTTGAGAAGAACTATGCTCATTTTCCCGCTCTTGAAGATTTTTGGGCTACCTGCATAGGTGAGTTTGAGGTGCGGAGGCATAGTTACAGCAAGCTCACTCTTCATCAAATGAAAGACTGCCTATTAAAAGATATCAAAGGGTTATCAGATGATGATGAGGATGTGCTTCTGCGAATGTATGCTCGGAAGTGAATTGAAGATCAACCTCTTTCACATGTCAAGTGGGCTAACAAGGAGTCCCTCTCAGTTGAAGAACGGACAAGACAAGTCCTCAAACACAACAAAGTTTTCTTATTCGTCAAGAGGAAGAAGTCCATCCCAGTAGCAGAGCCACCAAGGATACAATGATCACTTCCCTCCTCTTCCAGAGTACAATCAAAAGGGAAAGGTGTAAGTCAGTCTCAAGAAGCTATGAAGGGTAGCAGATCAACTAGAAACGTAAGAAGAAGGTTATAATTCTCAGGAATAGTCATACAGGAGCAGCCAATAGTTGAAGCAGAAGCTCCTACAGAAAATCCCATACCTCAGAAGGAAACAAAAGAAGTGCCCTTAACACATGATTCTATACCATTGACAAGGTCTTCACCAATGCACATCGATCTAGATATTGAAGAAGATGAAGAAGTTGCAATTGTACCTCCCAAGGAAGTTAGTAAAGATACTACTGTGTCTTACCTTGAGAGCTCAATGGGAAGGGTAAGAAGAAGACCTTCATATTAGGTGAATTTTGATGACCTTGACAACATCTATCAGGAAGTTCCTAAGAAGAAAGAAAATAGACAAATCCACGTTGAGAGAAATCCTAATGGTGAAATGATCATGGAGACTGTTACACCTCCTGAAGATAGAAACAGAGATGAAGTGGATCTAGATGACTTTGTGATGGTGAAGGAAAATATTGGAAAAAGCACCAGACATGTAGAAGTTAGTATGTTTAGAGTTGTATATGAAAACCTTCAAGAAAGAGTGATTAAAGATGGAGAAGACAAGGCAGCCCTCAAGGCTGAAGTTTAGCAGCGGAAACTTTACATTTCTAACCTTGTCCATGGCTCTTCATAGGCTACTCAATTGTTGCCCCAGGTATTAGAGACACCAGCTGATCACCATCAGTTAAGACAGCTGGTAATATGTGGGAAACAAACTCAGGAATGGATTGAGAATTTCATTGTCATAGGGAAGGAAATCTTGGCATGAATATTTCAGCTGAGAGATGACGCTCATAAGCTACGTCAAGGAATTCAAGGATTTGAACAGTCAATGGCAAAGGTAAAACCAAGGCATGAAATCATCATTGCAGATTTGAATACAGCCTATGGTTCAATGGTTTCAAGAGAACAAAAGAAGTAAATCCGTGCATGGAGAGAGCGTCACATATTCAAGGTGAAAACCTATGAGAGGATAGCAGAGGAGTTTGTTGCATACATGCAAAGGGTAGTTGAAGCTTTTCTATTCATAAATGATTTTATCATAGAGGTTCATAATCGATGTCATCATGATGAAGGTTCCTATGTTAGATTTGATGAAGTGCAAGCCTAGTTTTAGAATGTTGTTTGCAGCAGTGATGGCGACCTAAGTCATATTTCCATGATGTCAACAAAGTTTGAGAAAGCGGCCAATGAAGTTGAAGATTTCCTAAGATCGATTGCAGATGGAGAGGATATCTTAGAAAAGGAGAAAGTTATAAGTATGAGTCTTGGGCTTCATTTGTGACTATCCATTTGCAAAATACAACAAAGTGTTGCTGAAATTTCTCCAGACCCTTGCTTCAAGGAATGCAGACCTCCTAACTCCCTTAGTTTCGTGCTTGCAAGATAGCACCTAGCTAAGTTTGAGACTGTTCTTTACACTGAAGAGCAAATTGAGCTTATTGAAGACAACAAAGTTTGATGTTTTCTGATTTTGGTGTGTTTTCTCAGTTTTTGGTGTGTTGGTATGGTGCTTGGCTAAAGCACATTTTCGATTGTGGCTCCTTGTACGATTTTTATGTGGTTCTGGGTGTTTGCTCTATCTTTACCTCTACCCTAGGCGACCCTTCTTCAAAGTTTTCAGATTTTATTATGGTGATTTTGATTTTATCTTGCTGGTTGCCCTCTCTAGGAGCTCATACCATCTTCATTCTAAGCATTGGGAAATGTATAAAATACTTGGGAGCTAATTAGTGCCATTTCTTGGTTGGTTCTTGGTTGCCCCATCTCTATGCTTCACTTGCACTTTGTTTCATGTCATTCGGAGGATTATTAGCAGAGTTATGAGCATTTTGGTGTATTTTGAGCTTCCTGGTTTGAGTTTTGTGAGCACTGTAACTTCATATGAGATTGGTAAAAAGTTTCAATTTTGGGTTATTTTCATAGTAGATTAGCTTGCTTAATTGTGGAGATCATCTTTTATAATTTTGGAGTGTATTGGACATCTAAAACTCATTGTAACTTGCATATTGCTTCACTTTGTAAGGTTGTTATCAATAGTACTGGTTCAATCATTTCATATCTGCACTTTACATTTTATTCCCACTATTAGTGGAAGAGATTAGCCTCGCTGTATTTGTATTTCAATTCTACTCTTTACTCATTCCCATTGTTTGTAGCCTCACCGTCTATTTACTTTCAGCACTTTAGTTTTATGTATTGCTCGTTATAAAGTGGAATGGGTTGGCTAGCCACCCAGACATTTATTTTCAGTACTTTGTATTACACTCCCACTGAATGAGTGGTCGAATTTCCTTGCATATCTTGTTGATCGGTTGATCCATCTTTCAAATTGTACTTTCAAGCATTTTAGTTCTTTCAACTAATGATCCCCTTTCCACCATATGCTCTCACCTTGCCCTCATTGGGATTTGGGTGATTAGAAAGTGAAGGGTTGCCTTCAGTTGGTTTACCATTTCTTTAACATTAATGGGTGAAATCTTGTGCTGAAGAAAGAAAAAAATTATAAGGGGATATTACATAAATCATAAAAAGGTATTTTCATTTCAAAGTCAAAATATGTCAAGGAAATGTTGAAGAAGTTTGGAATGAAGAATTCTAAATGAATGTGTACCCCTATGGTTACCGGTTGCAAGTTGAGAAAAATTAATGAATCTCCTAAGGTTGATCAGAGCAAATATAGATCAATGATTAGAGGATTGCTATATATAACTACTACTAGATCGGATATCATGCATGTAGTTTTTCTTGTGGAAAGATATCAAGATCTTAGAGAATCTCATGTCATATGAGTAAAGAGGATATTTAGATACTTGAAGGGCACATCAAACTATGGTTTGTGTTATCCAAAGGATACTGACTTCTTCTTGAGTGCATATACAGATGCAGATTGGGCAGGTTGTACAGATGACAAAAGAAGTACAAGTGGTGGTGCTTTCTTTTTTGGAAACAGATTGGTTTCTTGCTTGAGTAAGAAGTAGGATTTAGTGTCATTATCTACTACATAGGCATAATATATTGCAACAACATCATATTGCACACTGTTGTTGTGGATGAAGCAAATATTGAAGGATATCATAGTATGATATGATGAAACTATTTCTATCTTATATGATAATACAAGTGCTATCAATATGTCGAAGAAACCGGTAATACATTCAAGAACAAAACATATCTCTATCTGGTATCACTTCTTGGAGTCATGGAAGAAGTATCCCTTCTACTATTCCTGGCTTGTTTGGGCCCTCCTTGTGAGTTAGACTTGATATTGGCTTGATCTAGTGTTGTGATGTGTTCTACACATCCACATTAGGTTTTGGGCCCTTCCAAGCTAAATAAACTTAACTTTTCCGTAATTTAATGTTATAAAGTGTATTTATTGACACATTCACATTAAATTTAGGAGGCCTGTAAATTAAGTGGACCTAATCTAGTGTTGTAATGTGTTTACACATTCACATGGGATTTTTTGCTCCCCTACATTTATGACCTTTATATCATCATTAATAGGCCCCTATGACCCCATATTATGCATCCCAAGGCATATTTTAGTCAAAAACCTAACAATATCAACGTATAAGCTCAATTTACATAGTCCCCGACATTCTAGCAAGCAAAATAGCCCCTGTGGGACCTATTCGCCACTTTGGGAAAATAAGTCCCATCTAGGTGGGACTCATTCGCCGAGCTTGGCGAATGAATCCCATTTGGCCCATTTTTGAGGTTTGAGCAGGAAAAACTGGGTTTTAAGTTCAAATTTCTTCTATGTCGGCCTTTGGGATCAAATAAATAGTCATTTGAGTGTATTGCCTATATAAGCAATCTTTCAAATCATTATTTCATAGAAGCCTACATGTTATCAATTCAAGCAAGAAAGAGTTAAGCATTCCAATACTTTATAAGATCATCAAGATATCATTCAAGATCATTTCTAAGGCATTCAAGGGAAGATTATTCATCCATTATTGCAGCAATTCAAGATCGATTATCATGTCAAGGATATCAAGCATCAAGCATGTTATTGAGCTAGTGTAGTGATGTAGCACTGAAGATCCAAGATCAAGCATTGTCCTACACCTATTGTCAAGATCAAGATCTACATCCATCATGGCCATTTCATGTTGAATTGCAAATTTACAAAGCATCATTTCTAAGGCATCATTCATGGTATCATTGTTCATGTTTCATGTCCAATGTTTCATGTTTCGTGTCCTTGTTTCATTGTTTCATCAATTGGTTCAATTACCCATAAGGGGTTTGACCAAGGCAAACCCCTATTCCCTAACAATCAACACTTTTTCTCTCTTTCTTTGTGTAATTGTAGATCTAGGTGCGTTGAAGACTTGAAGTATCATTGAAGATTAGGTTACAAGCTTTTTGAAGTTGTCTCCCCATTTGCAAGGTCATAATCTTCACTAAAAGGTCAGTTGTAGCCCCAAAATTAGAGTTTTAGATCCAGAAACCTGGAGAAGCAGATTGTCCAGACTGAGAGGTGTACATCAAAACTTTGAAGTTCTGGAAAATCCAAACTGGACTCTATTGACGGGTGTTTTATGACCACACCAACACAGAATAAAGTTTCCCAATGGCTACTCTATCCTCTCTTGAAAAATATATCCTACATGCTAAGATTGCGTGAAAGATCATGCATTCAACTCCAAGGTTCCTTTATGCAGTGGATAGTCTCAGTTGGTTCGATGTGATTTGCTGGTATCTCAAGGGGGACTTGCATAATTGTTCAATTGGAGCTCAAAGAGAAAGGGGTTTTT
Organism: Sequoia sempervirens; assembly: GCA_007258455.2. Lineage (NCBI taxonomy): Eukaryota > Viridiplantae > Streptophyta > Pinopsida > Cupressales > Cupressaceae > Sequoia > Sequoia sempervirens. The sequence continues at coordinate 4,747 of VDFB02285583.1, read as the reverse complement.
TAAAGATTCAGAAGATTTCTCAGTGAAGTTCAGGTTTCCTAAACTAACCGGAAAGTACTGAATTGGATGGTTGCAGGGATTAGAAATTCTATGATCTATTCTAAATGTGGGACATGGAGATCAAATCTTGCAAACTTCAACCAAGCTCTGCTTCGCCTCACCTTGGACAACTTCCATAGAACCGGTGCAATCTTCAAAGGAGTAGCTAGAGATATTCAGATCATGATTCAACATGAAGATACCATCATGACGACGCATACCAACATATAAACCGTAATTGAAATAAGGTCCACAATATTCCAGTTGACCACACAAGGTGAACCCACCATCAGCAAGCCCGCTAGTGGTATGGATTAATGAAGCTTTATCAAATTAAACACCACATTCCACAACTACTATTTACTTGCATGAAATATAATCTATTTTACTCTAAGTTCTACTTAAAGATTCTAAGCGAATTGGAAGGACGAAGAAGTCTTGCTAGCTACCCACAATAAAAGATGAAACCACAAGCAATGATAACTCTTTTTATTATAGGAGTGTTGACAACAACTTCTTACAAAGCATTCAATTTGAAAACTTTCCTTCCTCTTCAATCTAAGCTATGTTATCAATCTATGCTCTATCACCTAGTTGTCTCTCTATGTCTAATGATCAAATATCTAATAATGTACAAATGAGGGGGGATTCCCCTTTTATAGATGGCCAAATCCAATGGATACATCAGGTTGAATTACAATGAAGGGCTCAAATTGAACCACATATGCCCGGGTCAAGATTTTTTCCTAAAAACTGCCACAAAGAGGAGTGGGGGTAATAAATGAGCACAAAATGCCCACTCTCTGCCTTTGACCACTATGAGAATTTAAGGCCCACTATCTTCTAGAAGATTCTCATCCAGAAACATGTTCCCATTGATCTTTTCTCTAACTGCAAAGTGGATGAATCTAGTCAACATTGCTTCACCCTCTTGAATTGGCATGGCAGGCATGTTATCAATCTAAACTCCAAGATGGAAACTTCTTTCTCCTGTTTGATGATGATTTTCTTCCATGCTGCCATTGCATCTTGGGTTGTGTGAAGTATGGTGGAGAATACTTTCTAGGTCATTGTCGGAGAAGGACTTCACCTAAGAAGAATTCCTCTACTTTGTTCTTCAACCCATCCTGCTATCACTTTTTAACATTGAATTTTTTGTTCATTCCCTCTCCTTATCCTTGAGAAAATTTTAGTGCTTGAGGATGATCTTTGATGCTCAGGCCTTCATCATTTCCTCCATTCTGATCTCGAAAGGTTCTCTTGTCTTAGACTCGACCATTTCTTCTTTGCCACCTGCCTCTCTGAGTTGGGTGCATATTAGGTCTTTGTGGAGAGATTCCAACACTCAGTCGTTTCTTTCAACATATCTCTTCATGGTTTGGACGCAAATGAGACATCATGGAGGAGTCTCAAACATGTAGCTTTTCCTTTTCCAAGGTTGTAATATTTCTCTGGAGTACTTGATCCATCACCCCAAGTCATCATGCTTTGGTCCCAGTGTTCACCCTGCAAAACAAAGAAAAGGAGGAGCATCAAAAGACTTATAATATAAATCCACTTCACTTACCTAATTGCCATGTTTTGATTTCCAAGGTCTGATTGATCTCTGGATCTGATAGGGTTCATCATTTTTCTCTAGCAAACCTTGCTTTCTTCATAACTTTTCATCATGGGCACATTTAACATCTATGTGCTAGGGCGCATATCATCTTGATGTTTTTATCTTCTTGCTTTAGCAATTCCATTCACCTATCTTGTCCATATTCTCTTAGGATCTTGATGTTTCAGTTTCACTTCATCTTGAGGGCACATATGAAGGGGGTCTTGTTTATTCTCTGACTTTGAAAGTTTCCTTGTTACCTCACTCCATCTTGGGCGCATATTTCCCTTGGTGTTATCATCTTCAACTCTTGCCTTAGAAACTTCTTGCATGTCATATTCCTTAGGCACATTTTCAATCTTCTTGGAGTGAATTTCAATGGTTGTGTGTCTTGTTTCACACCTTAGGCGATTTTAATTCAACTTCTTGCTTGGGCGCACTTGGGGGGTGTCACGTTCTATTTTCCCTACCTTAGAAAAATTTCCAACCAACATATTATGCCCATGGGAACATTTTACCCCTTAAGCTTTTGTTTCATATCATAGAAAAATTTCAATTTCCTCTCATCCATCTCTTGGGCGCATTTGAAGGGGTCTGCTTCCATTTTCATCACTTAGAAATTTTTTTACTGTCTCCCCACACTTTGGGTGCATTTAAGGGGGTCTAATTCCATTTTCTATGCCTTAGAAAATTTTCATTCATCCTTGGTCATGATGGGCGCATTTAAGAGGGTCTTAGGCAACCTTTTGTGACTTAGAAACTTTTTATCTATTCCATGCCTTGGGCGCATTTTGATGGGGGTCAAGCACTTTTCATTTCCTTAGAAAATTTTTATGCCTCCTTCACAAGATGGGTGCATTTAGGGGGGTGTAATTCCGTTTCCCAATGCCTTAGCAAAATTTTCAACCTCTTGTCTACCTTGGGCGCATATGAGGGGTCAAGCTTCCATTTTAATGCCTTAGAAACTTTTTCTCCATCCAACTGCTTCCTTGGGCACATTTGAGAGGTGGTCAAGCAATTTTGATGACTAAGAATTTTTCTTTTTTTTTTTCAATTTCTCCATGATGCCTAGGGCACATTTTGATGGGGGGGCTTCAAATTTTCATGACTTAGAAAAATCCTCTCACCTCTTCACTTTGTCTTGGGCACAAATGAGAGGGTGTTCTTCCATTTTTCTGCCTTGGACAAATTTTTATCTGCATCTGGGTGTTTGGGCACATTTACCCCATCTTGCTTCTTGTTTCAATGCCTTATAAATTTTCCTTCAGCTCACCCTTGTTTTCTATTTTTCGTAGTTTTTTGGAGTCTTTGTGTTTTTCATTGATTTTCAACTTCTGAAGACTTGATTCTCACTTACCCTGACCTTCATGGCATGACCGACCTGTTCACACCTGCCTTTTGCATGCACCCGCTATTTTTAGCCCCATTTTGGAAGTGACTTACTAAAAGTAGTAAGTGTGCAGAATGCGCTCAAATTTTACCAATAGATTCCTTGAAGAATGCTAATCGCAATGGGATACATCTTTTTTTCATTTTTCTCGAATTTTTCCCCTCATTTTAGGCACCAAATTTGGAAACCCTGATTTCATTTGCATGTGCCTCTACTGACCTCCGTTCAACTCCGTTTTTGCTTTGTACTGCTCTATACCTAAAACTGAAGGTCTGGAACTGTTGGAGTGAAACTGCTAAAAATAGTAAGTGCCTAAAAAAGTGATCAACTAGTTGTCGGACTTGATTGCATGTCATATTGCTCGAGAGATCTCAAAATACCCAGAAAACTGGCTTGCATACGAGGTACCTGCTAAAAATAGAAATTCATCACCTTGACTTGCATGTTATATCATCGCAAAGCTTTCGAAAAACCCAGAAAGACTATTCTAACATGCATTGAAAAATCATACATGCAAACCCTAAAAATTGTTCTCGAAGCCAGAACTACCAAAAATAGAAAGTTGTCTGAATTTTCTCAAATTTTGCAAAAAATCACCTTGAAGGGTCCTAAATGTGGTGTAGCAGTCATAATTTCAAAAGTTCTAAGAAAAAGGTCCCAAATTCAGTACTTACTAAAAATAGTAAGTTGTCAAAACTTAGTAAAAATTTAATGGGAACTTGCCTGAATCTTCCTGATTGCAATGCCAAGCTCAGATTTTAGTTTGCCAACTTGATTTAACCCCAAACTAAGCTTGAAGAATGAAAACCCTAATTTGATGAAAATGAACTCCAGACTTAGCCAAAATTTCAACTAATTCCCAAAGAGGGGCACATCCCCGTAAAGACAAAAGGAACAAAGAGAGACAGTCGCGAAACCAACCAAAACAGAAGCCAAAAGACCCAAATGGGACAAATATTAGGGGGTCCCCATTTGAATGGGGTGATGTGTGGAAAGGTCACAATAGACTCATTCGCCACAAGTGGCGAATGAGTCCCATTGTAGGTATTTTTCAGAAATTTTTGCAGATTCAAATACCCTTTTGTCTGAAACCTGCTCCTGTGCAATCGAGAATTGAGACTGATTCGTCTAGAATGGAAAATGAGTCCCACAAGGTCAAAAAGTTAGAATTTCTAGCATTTAAGGACTCCTTCCAATCATCTTCAAGTTTTCAGATGCACACATTCATCTTACAGTTTATTATTTTGTTTCATATGCATTTCTAGGTCATTTAATTCAAGTTTGCATCATATTAGCGTTTTGTATTTCATCTTCCATTTCATTGTCTTTTCCAAGTTTAAACTTGGTGGTGAACCCCTTATTAGATCATATTCAAACCCTAGTACAACCCTATTGCAAGATCTCTTTCTCTTTTGCATTGATATATCTAGGGTTATCCTTGAGTGGAAGCTTTGAAAGTGGGTGTGATAGCACTTAATCATTATCATTGAATCACCCCATATTAAGAGGTTCCACTTCTTAAGGGAGAAAGTTGCAGAGAATGAGGTGAAGTTGGAGTATGTGCCTATTAAGGATCAGCTTGCAGATATTTTCATGAAGGATATTCCAAAGGATACTTGTATCTCTGACAGAACTTAGGGGTTATTGCCCCTCCTTTCAATTAGATGCATAAGTGTGCATTTTTTTGGCAAGAATTTCAAGATACATTCTTCGTCTTC
>VDFB02285582.1:0-48599 GCA_007258455.2 Sequoia sempervirens | reverse complement strand
TTGCATCTCATTGAATGCAAGAGGTTTGACAGATCTAAACCATAAATTCATGGAGCAGGATTTTCAATACTGATTTGCTTCTTTGGACATTATCTGTCTTTAGGAGATCAAGGTTATTGGGTTTTAGCTTTTAGTTGTGTGGCATGACATATGGCCAAATACCATCTATTTCACCAATAATCATGAAAAGGGTCAAGGTGGCATGGTAACTTTTGTCGATGCCAAGTGGTATTCCCATTATGTTACTAATCTAGCAGAGCCTTGTGGATCTTTTCAATATTGCTAATAGAGCCTTCAGATTTGTCAATATCCATGCCTCAAATGATGCCACTGAAAGAATGTTATGGTGGTGGTGGCTTGCAAATGAGTTTCCATTAGTTCAATGGGTTTTTAATGGCAACTTCAAATGGTTGAGGTGGCATTTGATAAGAAAGGCCACTTACCCATGACATGGACAACTAGTTAAAGAGAGACAGTTTTACAAGTGCGATAAATTGAGACTTTATGACTCCAATCTTGGCAACCAAAAACATTTTCCATGTGGTACATAGGGTCCAACTTGTATAGTGGATTTGAAAGAATTCTCATGTGGCTTTATCGTGCTATGATGTCAGTGCAATTGTACTTATCTTTTGCTAGTTGCTTCTCACTATTGGTGGAACCCTTGCGAGATTGTGTTCTTTTTGTCCATTCCTCAATCTAATTTAAAATTGAATGGGTCCTTCAAACTCCTATGGTTGAAAAGTCTCAAATTCTCAATTATTTTTGAAGACATCATTGCTCTATCACAAGGCCATGTTAGCCCATATTTGATGTGTTTGGAACTTGATGCCATGATCAAAAGGGGGTGACAAGTGGATTGATTTGTGGTCTAAAGCCATCACATGTACCATTCATTTTTTGAGAATGCTTGATTGCCAACAGGCAAGGATACATTGCAAATTATGTGGCCATATCCTAACTCCTAAGAGCTTTATTCATAGTGTTACCTTTTCAAAACACTTCCAAATTTAAGTGGTCAAGTAGCAAAACTTGGTGCAAGTGGAAAATGCCTATACTACCAAGGGTACTTAGGTCAAATCCAAACTTCATTAATTAAAATTCAACGACTATCTCCAAGGAATGTTTCAAGCTCTACACCAAAAAAAAAAGTAATGTCCCCCTTTCCTAGGCAGTGGTCAGTCGTGGTGGTTAGCCTATTAGTTGGGTTCCAGTAGGCTAACACAGTGGATAGGGAGCTCTTGTTGGGAAATGCATTGTTAGTGTTCACATAATGGGAGTTGTTAACACAACTCACGTAGCTATTTGTGATAATTTGTTGAGATTTGTTTGTTTATTGAGTTGTTAAAACTTAAAACAACTCAAATAATTAGTGAATTGTTCCTATAATGTAGGAACTAAAACTCCTATAAGTATGTAATCTATTAATCGAATGGAATATAGGTAGAAGCACGTATTATTTTGCTTTTGATTATTTGGCTTCACTATCTCTGCCTATATTTCTAATATGGTATCAAAGCAAGATAATTTATATGTGCCTAAATCTTTGCACATTGCAATGTTAGAGTCGTGAGGAGATCGATGCAAAATACGGATATTGCTGCTGATAGTCTAGAGATATCTTTTATCTATTATTGCCAAGTCCACATGATGCACAGGTGGGAAAGCACTATTGATAACAAGTGTTGCACGTGATCTCACTGTTTCCAGCGGTAGTAGAGCATGCTATAGTCTTGAGGCCATGTGAGGAGTGGAAAGGGCGTCAGAACTCTCCATAGTTTCATCAACTAAATTTAGTGAACAATCAGATCCATTACAAGTTCATTGAGCACGAATCATTTCATTTTAATCTCATGCTCGCTGGACAGTGTTGACTGCATTAATTTAAAAATTGGTTCATTCGTTCACCATATTCTAGACTAGCAAGGGACGTGATGGATCATCTCAACGGCACCGATTGGGATTTGCAAAGAATGAGGATCCGCTGAGGATGCATAGATACAACCTTGAAAAGTTGGTGATTGAAGTCCTCCCTATGTTTATCTACCTGTTGGCGTAAAATCTAACACCTCTGGAGTGCAGGTTTGTACGGACAACTATGTACACTACGCAATGAGTGCTCTTCAAATTAGGAGGGGAAGCTCCCTCGTTGTGCTGGAATGCATGAAAAAGAAAAGTAATCTAAGTCCTATCTTTTTGTTCTCAACTGGAAGAGGCACAAGGTTAAGAAAAACCAAGAGCGTTGCAGCTAAGAGTTTTCTGGTTTAGTAGATCATTAACTACAACTAAGCTATACTTCAAATCTATCCAATTTCCTCAAGAAAACAGAGTATGAAATGGAGCGGGGAGTTCTGACTATCGGACGATAAACGAGTTTAGATTCCCTACTTGAAGGCAAGGTGGCGCATCTATCAGCTCAATCTAGACAAGTTTATTGGGCACAAAACAGATTTAAGAATTTACCATGACAATCTTATGAAACCCTATGTGGCATAACACTTGATCAAAATAGTAAAGACTTACAAAACGGATTTATCATCACAATCTCACGAAACCCTATGTGGCATAACACTTGATCATAATGATAAAAGGTTCACAAAACAGATTTATCATCGCAATCTCTTGAAACCCTATGTGGCATAACAATTGATCACAATGGTAAAGATACACAAAACAGATTTATCATCATAACCTCTTGAAACCCTATGTGGCATAACAATTGATCATAATGGTAAAGTTGTACAAAACAGAAAGAATTCACCATTACAATTGAATGAAACCCTATGTGGCATAACAATTAATCGTAATAGCGAAGACACATGAACAAATACCAAAAGAGCAATATTGAGGGCAAGGTAGGCGCAGTGAAATATTCCGAGCCAAATTTTTTCGTTTTTCAATTAACAGATTACAACATTGAAAACCAAGTTCACCCGTTAAGGTTAGATGGATAAACCAAACGTGCAAGTAAGCAACTCTAACCAGAATGGCGCCGATGATGGCGAGCATTGGTCAGAGGATCTTCTACTCTAAAAACAGAAAGGAACTCAACGTCAAGTATGTGCTACCCAATCCAATGCGGAGTGAGGGGCGACCATATGACGGAGTGATTACAGAATTCAAAGTTTGAAAGGAAATGCTGAATACTGAAACTACTCGACACCCAGAATGTGCTTGCTCACCCAGAATGGGAAGTAGCTACCATAGGGCGGAGTTATGACTAAATTACTAGTATAGAAAGCAAGAACGTGAATTACAATGAATGACAAAGCAAATAGCCAGAGATGTGAAATTAGGTACTACTGCTAGATTACAATAAATAACTGTACGCAATGTCATTATATTAAACTCTTTCGGATAGAGTACTCAACACTATTTACATTACAAGCTCAAAGGAAACCACCATACCAATTGCAAAATCGAGGAATGATCTGATTTGCTACAGAATTTGTCATAAAAGCAGGATCTGCATTTTAAACATATAACCAGCGGCTTACGGAAATGAAAATTGCTCTAGCTCCCTCAATATACATTAGATTTATATCTTGAAGTAAAATGCAATGTACCTTGAGACAAGGCAACCAATAGTGAACCCTTAAAGTAGGCGAGGAGATAAAAGCAGCTTCAATTTACGCGAATCCCAAGACAGCACCAAAGATGCGGCCGGTGAGAGATTCGACTTGACTTTAAAAATTAGATACACAACAATAAAATCTGGGTGGAGACAAATATTCACCCTTCCTGAACACTACTATCAATGCAATACCCGAGCCCGACTCTTTTGTATTTTTTTGAGGTTATGAATGTAAGCGTGAATCAACAATAGCTAATCTGCACTTTAAGAAATACCTCTAATATGCTGAAATCAGATCTAACTAATTACAATGATGATTACAATGCACCAAAAACAAAGAACTCACAAATCTAACTTAAATCACCACTTGATGTTGTCTTGCAAACACGAAGTGATGCCCAATGCTAGGAGGCCTTCATTCCTCGAAGCGATTCCAGAGCCAATCCGGCAGCATAACAGTATAGTCGTCAAAAGATGAAGAATGATGCACTAAGACTCCTCTTTATAATCCTTTTGTTGACTCCGTAAAACCCTAAAATCTGTTTTTAGGTCAAAACCCAACCTCCTCAATGATGGGCGTACTTTTGCCTTCAAGCTTTTGATTTGATATTTTTAATAAATATCATACTTTAATTAATGCGCCCAACATTAGCTTGCTCAGACTTTAGAATAACTAAAATATTCATTAATGAGGCGCCACCCTCAAATGACCACCTTTTTAAAACAACCTTAAGTCATTAACTCTAAGCCATGGGTCAACGTTAAAATATAATAATTAAAACGTGACTTTTAATTTAAATGACTTAACTTATTTCTCCGAAAGTGCCCTGAAGCCAATACTGATGAAGTCAACTGATCAATCTGAAGTCGGAAGTCAACCAACCTGAGCTCATCTGGAAAGCTGCCAAAAATAGAATTTACTAAAAATAGTAAATTCCAAAAAGTGCTCTGAATGCCGAGATGATCATACCACTGCGAAGCCCTCTGAAAACCCAGAAGGAATCCGCCATTGAATCCACCATCTCTGAGCAATGACCTCCTCAAGATTAGGAAACCCTAATTTAACTTCTGACTAGCCTTCGGGTTCCCAAAGAAAGGCTAACGGTCACTGGAAATGTCAGGCTTGAGAAGGGGACATTACAATCCGCCCTCCCCAAAATTGCTTGTCCTCAAGCAATACCACCACAACTCTAGTAGTTCGAAGACTAATCCATACGCAACAAGTAGGATCCCTGGTTCCCAAATGCGTCTCAGGAAAAACCCACCATGCTTCCGCTGCGCCACTCTGATCACATTAACGGAAATATCATGCCAATGCTGCACTAACTCCCCTTGTAACTCCAAAATGTTACCATCTATGATTCTCAAACTGAAAGATCTTAAAGGAAGGAAATCAAAATCATGCAGCATCTCATGTCCACGATCCCCCGAATTGACAGTATCAACCATACTACTGTCAATCACCATTCTAAGCAATAAGAGAGATAGACTATTCAAATCAAAATCGAACTCCTCCCCATACCTCCACACGGTAACAAACGGGACCATGACTGCAAGTGTGACCCCTACAAATCTTCTTACAAGGAAGGAAGCATTCCGTTGCAAGAGCCCAACAAACTCATACTCATGTCTCCGCATAAAGCTACCATGCCTCTCCTGAATTATACTGGCACAACCATGAAGACTACAGAAAACAATCATAGTTCCAACCCCATGAGTCTCCGAATGGTGAACCAAAGTATGTGAGCTACTGCTGTCATGAATCAATACTGCAAATAAACCATCAGAGTTTCCATTACAAACCCCCAAAGTGGCTGAAAAACACGCTAAAGCCATCTCCATCAGACAACTACCACTTCTTTGATCAGGAGTGAGGTACCAACTCTCCCGAATGAAAGTAACTCCATAAGTAAAGTGGCTGGTCTGCCTCCAACCAGCAAACTCGTGTCTCAAAATATGCCCTTGTCTGAGCTGAAAGTCACTTCCAAGAACTGTCGATCGTTGATCTTTCCAACCCATATTCAAAATCTCTCTCCAATCTATTTGTTGATGAACAAACGGAACCATCAAGTAGCTGGAAATGAACGGAACAACATCAACAAGTCTGGAAATTTGTTCCTTATCCCTCCAAAAGTCTTTTCCATAAGTAATAAACTCTGACAACCCGAGTTGAGAATCCCAAACATGGATACTCAACTGAAAGTGATTTCCAACACACTGCAAAGAAATCTCTACACATTCCAAAGTGCTAGTGAGAACCAAATGCCTTCTCACGAAACTGATGCCCCTTCTAGTAAATCCTTGAAGCTTAACCATGAAAGCTTCCACATTAAAAGAGTATGAAACATAGAGTGGCTTCAATTTCCGCTCCCAAAACTGATCAATATGATTCCAAACATCATTCCACCCAAGGGATGGATTGTCAAGAGTGCAACTACCAAAGTCTAGTTCACCTTTTCCCCATTCCTCCTGAGTAGTAGGTCTGAAATCTTCACTCGTTGCTGCTGTGATGAAGTTACCAACAGCTACCAAGACTTGTCTCTTCAACACCTTGATGTCATAGATGTTGAAATTACCTTGCTTCGTCACCTCCCATGTAGAACCTTCATCCTCAAAGCCACTTATGCATCCATTACTACTCAACATACGTGGCACATCCTTATGGAGTGATATCGAAGCATCCAAGCACTGGAAACCAGAATTAGTTTCATTCTCCATTTCATCCTCTACTTCATAGAGAGGATTATCATAACTTTTCTCATCACTTTCTTGAAAAAGAGGATTGTCATAAACTTGAAAGTCATTCCTTTCATCTTGCTGCTCCAAATCTGCACATGCAACCTTTGATTTTCTTGTGAAACCTTCAAGATCAAACTCCTCTCGAAGACTATCAATCTCATCAACCACTTGCTTGATTTCTCCAGCTCTTCGAGCATCCTCTTGCTCCTTGAAAAGTTTGAAATCTGCAAACTGGTCTTCAACCTTTCTTAGAGCCAACTGAGTTTCTTTCAACTTGTCCTCTGTTGATTTCAGCTCCAAGGTGAGCTCACCAACCATACTCTCCCTTTTTTCGAAAACAATGAAGGCCTTCTTTGTAGATTCAACGGTATGATCTTGATCTTTAATCAAGTGTATGTATGCTGATTTCAATGTCTCCAAAGAGCCTCTGATAAGTTGCAAGTTAGGAAGAGCAACTTCATCCTTAACTCCACTTCGTCTCTCTTCAGACTGAGCCTTCCAATAGATATCATCAACCAAATTGTGTGTACGATCAAATAGGGATAGCGCTTGTACTTCTTTTCCAAAAGATACCTTGCATTGATCTTCCCACTCATGAACATGCAAAGACGGTGAACTGCTGATAGGCTGCAACTGAAAATCAGAACTTCGTTCCTTGCCTTTGCTGCCCTCTTTACTACTCCAACATTCTTGTACTTCACCACCAACTAGCAGAGAATGCTCATCATCATAAAAAGCATCATACTCCACAAATTCTTCAACCCATTGTTTGCAATCAGCTTCGTGCATTGATAAATCTGATTTGTGTTTAGTAACACTTTCAAACTCTCCATCTTCAAGAGCCATATGGTCTTCTAGCTCTTCTTCTTCATCACTGCCTCCTTGATCAAACATTAGACCAGCATCCAACCTGTTCAAGGAATCATATTTGTCCGCTGTTCGGAAAGTTTCTGTAACCACAAATTCCTCTTTAGTGGCTGCAACCACTCCAAAGAGATCATTATGGAATTTTGTGGAACAATCTTCTTCTTCAAAGACAACTTCTCCTCCAAGGGCCACCTCATAGTCTACTGTGCAACCTGGTTCTTGTTCTTCATCAGGATCAAAGGGAAACTTATCCCACATAGGCTCTTTAACATAACTTGATGCCAACACACCCGGATCCCAAATGCTAGTGGGCTGATTAAGATGATCAACTGGAAAAAACTTATCATGCTCCCCTTGTAGTGATGACTCTTTGAATAAGTCAAGTCCTAATTCACTTAAGCTGAAATCATCCAAAAGGTTTCTCTCCAATGGCTCAGTTTGCTGATCAATCCCAAGACCAACAATGTCACCCCCGAAATGAAGTGAAGAATCTTCAATGTTTGTTGTTTGAAAAACTTCATCTTCATTATCTTGTATGGAACCCTCATGTGAGAGTATGTTGCTAATTTTTTCATGTGAGACTTCTTGGGACGTTAAGACAGCAACATGAGGAAAATCCTTCCTCATCAAATCTCCAGTATGATCTTGCATGAACTCCTTAGACTCATCACCAACATCATCACTTGCTGTCACATGCAAATCTAGGGAAGTATTATGAGGCTCTCCCACACATTCCTCAACTGTCAAGGTTTCTATATCAAGCTTACGATCAATTTGAGGTGACATGTGCACCTTGCTTGTGCCTTCTTCAATATTAGTTGACTGATTTTTCTCTTTGACATGTTCATTTGTGGGCTGCAAACCACAAACAGACACTTCTTCTTCCTTCTTTGCTCCTACAACCATGGTATGTTCTGTTTCCTCCTTAATCATTTTCTTGATGTAGTTGACCATAGCCCGCTTCCCAGGGTGATAAATCACCGCAAAATCCAAAAAGGCATCAAAAGAAACACCATTCTTAAACTCATTTGTCATGCTCTGATAATCTCTGTAGAGTATGTCAGCCTCATGTTCACATTTCCTCTTGAACTGGCATTCTTTAGAAACCCCAATCAAATCTGACTTCTCAGACTTAGCATAATTTTTTCTGATTCCACACCTTAACTCAGGATCCTTCAATAGCGTACACATATCATGCATTAACTCAAGTAGAGACTTCTCTGTAGTCATCTTTCTCTGTTCGTAGTGTCTGGTATCTCTGTCACTCATCTGTCAAGTGAACTTTGTTGGGCACAGGATGGCAGGATCTTGGCTCTGATACCACTGAAATATTCCGAGCCAAATTTTTTTGTTTTTCAATTAACAGATTACAACATTGAAAACCAAGTTCACCCGTTAAGGTTAGATGGATAAACCAAACGTGCAAGTAAGCAACTCTAACCAGAATGGCGCCGATGATGGCGAGCATTGGTCAGAGGATCTTCTACTCTAAAAACAAAAAGGAACTCAACGTCAAGTATGTGCTACCCAATCCAATGCGGAGTGAGGGGCGACCATATGACGGAGTGATTACAGAATTCAAAGCTTGAAAGGAAATGCTGAATACTGAAACTACTCGACACCCAGAATGTGCTTGCTCACCCAGAATGGGAAGTAGCTACCATAGGGCGGAGTTATGACTAAATTACTAGTATAGAAAGCAAGAACGTGAATTACAATGAATGACAAAGCAATATTAGAGGATGCTGGTCAGTACTACTGCCAGATTACAATAAATAATTATTGCCTGCAATGTCATTATATTAAACTCTTTCCAGATAGAGTACTCAACACTATTTCTGTTACAAGCTCAAAGGAAACCCCCATGCCAATTACAAATCAGAATGATGCAGATTGCTAGGACTGTCATAAACAGATCTGCATTTTAAACATATAACCAGCAGCTTGCAAAATGAAAGAATTGCTCACAACTCCCTCAATATACATCCGATTTATATACCGTAAAATGCAATGTACCTTGAGAACCAAGGCAACCAATATTGAACCCTTAAACTGAGTAGAATGCAGCAACTTCAATTTGCACGAATCCCAAGACAGCACCAAAAGGTACGGCCCAGCTGAGAGATTCGACTTGACTTTAAAACTTAGATACACAACAATAAAATCTAAGATTGGAGACAAATATTCGCCCTTCCTAGACACTACTATCAATGCAATACCCAGAACTGACTCTTTTGTATTTTTCGAGTTATGAATGTAAACGTGGATCTGCTGTAGCTAATCTGCACTTTAGAAATACCTCTAATATGCTGAAATCAGATCTAACTAATTACAATGATGATTACAATGCACCAAAAACAAAGAACTCACAAATCTAACTTAAATCACCACTTGATGTTGTCTTGCAAACACGAAGTGATGCCCAATGCTAGGAGGCCTTCATTCCTCGAAGCGATTCCAGAGCCAATCCGGCAGCATAACAGTATAGTCGTCAAAAGATGAAGAATGATGCACTAAGACTCCTCTTTATAATCCTTCTGTTGACTCCGCAAAACCCTAAAATCTATTTTTAGGTCAAAACCCAACCTCCTCAATGATGGGCGTACTTTTGCCTTCAAGCTTTTGATTTGATATTTTTAATAAATATCATACTTTAATTAATGCGCCCAACATTAGCTTGCTCAGACTTTAGAATAACTAAAATATTCATTAATGAGGCGCCACCCTCAAATGACCACCTTTTTAAAACAACCTTAAGTCATTAACTCTAAGCCATGGGTCAACGTTAAAATATAATAATTAAAACGTGACTTTTAATTTAAATGACTTAACTTATTTCTCCGAAAGTGGCCTGAAGCCAATACTGATGAAGTCAACTGATCAATCTGAAGCCGGAAGTCAACCAACCTGAGCTCATCTGGAAAGCTGCCAAAAATAGAATTTACTAAAAATAGTAAATTCCAAAAAGTGCTCTGAATGCCGAGATGATCATACCACTGCGAAGCCCTCTGAAAACCCAGAAGGAATCCGCCATTGAATCCACCATCTCTAAGCAATGACCTCCTCAAGATTAGGAAACCCTAATTTAACTTCTGACTAGCCTTCGGGTTCCCAAAGAAAGGCTAACGGTCACTGGAAATGTCAGGCTTGAGAAGGGGACATTACACGCAGCATATATTTCTCTCTCAAGCAAAAGTTAATTACAAATGAGCAAAAACTCTTATTTATATACATCAAGGTGTAGGGAACCCTAAAATCACCTTGAGTCAACTACAGTCTTGCAATGCATGCAAGATTTATTATTAAACCCTAATAAAGCAAACTATACAGTTAACTGGAAAACTACCATCAGTTAACCGAAACATTTAACCTAAATGGACAATGTGCAAGCATGCGCGTCCTTATTTAAAGCAAAGTTAACTGGACACTACCTTCAGTTAACTGGAAACCCTAACCCTAACTCCTGTGAAGATAATCCCAAGGAAGAGATAAGCATGTATGAAGTCAGCAAGTGAACTCAAAGGCCCGAAGTCCGGAGTTAAGCTGCTGCTCATGATCAACCCTTGAAATTAACTGCAGGTTCCAACTGGCAGATCACTCCATGTCAACTCGGTCTAACACTTCGACCAAGAACTCATCGATCTCTTTGTCATCTAGCACTTTGACGCTGTCCAAAATAACAGTCTGTTTCTTTAGTTCTCTGCCACTTTCTGTAATTGTGTGCATACCATCTTTACAATCTTCAGTCACCTTTCTGAAACTGGCTGCAATCACTGAAATATTCTCTAATTTAGGCGCCATAGGTTCACCTTCAAGGCTGTCATGAATCAGCTTCTCGAACTCTGCTTGTACTTTGTCCAACTCAACATACATGCCATCTTCAAGAAGATAATGACACGGAATCTGAACAACTGAAGCGGCAAACCGAGTGCGAAATTGCTCCGACGCATCGTCGCCGAAGTCAGAAACAAGCTTGGTAAGAAATCTTCCACGCCACGTCACGAGGAAGGTCTAACTTGCTCTCTCCAAGTAAAACTTTCTTGATCCTCGATCAGCTCCAAAGCATCGCCATGCAATTGACAATTGAGATACTTTAGAACCGCGATCATATGAAACTCTCTGCAACTGCAATCTCAAAGTATTTGAACACCTGGCCAGCTTATCGGTATCGCACCTCCCGTGATACATATCTGCCAAAGGAAGACCGACCAGCAGCAGCTAAACTATCAATCCGGTTGTCCAAAGTCTGCCATGATTGACTAAGCGGTCGGGTTTTGATTACGTACGCAGGTGTACTCCGAGGAAAACCACGGTCTATTGATTTCCATGAACAAGATCGAAATGTCTTAGCGGCCGAGTTGACTATTTTCAAAGTAAGTAAAGGCCATATCTTCTCCATCCTTCGTGATGCGCTCTTCAAGATTATTAGTGACAATCTTAAGAAGAGTTACATTTGTCTCTCTAGTGGTCCTGCCAAGATTTGCCTTAGTGAATGTAAAGTCACCAACTTCGACTTCATCTAAGCTCTTACCCTCTGGAGGAACAACAACTTCGATAACAATCTCTGATTCTGGAGTTTTCTCGATATGCACTTGTTTCTTTATCTTCTTGTTCGATCTTCTCTGATAGGGTTCACCGAACTCAGATAAATCAAGGTTGTACGAAGGTTCACGCCTTTGTCTTCCCAAAGACTTCTCGAGCCAACAAGACTGAACAATATTTTCAATTCGAGGAGAGACTGTCCCTGATGTATCAACCTGTGGTGGTTCAGTTGTCTCCGATCCTGCTTGAATTGGTGTCTCAGGCTCAGAATCTATGTCAATAGGTTGTATGTGAGGCGAACTAGGAGGTGAAATATGAGGCTCAGCCTGAATAACTGTCTCTACTGGAACCTCAGGAACATTCTCAACTTGTTTCTGCTTCCTCTTACCAGTAGCTCTTTTCCCCGTGTTTCCACTGAGTCTAACCCCTTCAGGAGGTATTATAATGGCCTTGACTCTAGGTCTTGCCCTAGAAGTAGAAGGCAACGAAGAGAAATCCTTTGGCGGCTCTGTCACAGGAACTGACTTTCGCGTCCGTTTGCTCTCCAAGAACAACTTGCTAGTCTTGATAACTAATCTGGAAACCTCTTCGATAGAAATATTCTCCTTAGCATACCAATCCGGTGAGCGAAGTGGCTGCCGAGCAACTTGATCTTTGACATATGAATTGAGAAGAACTTCTCCATCATCATCTGATAGACCATCAACATCTTCTGATAGGTAATCAGAGAGCTGACCGATAGTGAGTCTACAATAATGACGACGACGAACCTCGAATTCATCTTCACAATTAGCCTAGAAATCTTCGAGTGCTGGCGTATGTGCAATCCCTGGCTCTAACCGATCTGCATAATGACCGAGAGGATCATAGGAACGCCTCTCAGTATAAGTCTTGAGTTTGAACCTTTCTATCTCGGTAGACATAAACCTGGCATCTGTCGCCGCATTGCATGTGAAAATTCCCAATGTGAATGGAAAATTAGCCGCAGTCTTATGACGATTACGAAGAAAGAAATGAACATGCTGCATCTGTCTGAGGAACTCCATAAAGATAATCTTGTCTGACGGGTACCTCGGCAACATCAGGGGCTCTCCAACATATCCATAAACTCAGATGTATGTGAAAGTAGGGAACTGGATAAACCAATCCGCCCAAGTCTCCATCGCTGATTTAGCCTCGGTAGAAATACGAATGTGCATCTCGTTGTCAAGATCTCTAACGGTTCTCATGTAAAAGTGATCATTCACTGCTCGGAAGTCCTGCTCAGATTGAGAGAACTCCAACTGAGGATAATACTCATGAACACGTTGAACACCGAGAGTGCCATTAGTTTTAAGAAGCCTGAAGCTACCTTGAAATGCAACCAAGTAAACCAAGTAGGATATCATATGAAACTCATGATACTTGAGAAAGTTAGTAATTTGCTGATGTAAGCAATCACTAATCAACATAGCCCAGTCAAAACGCTCTGTACCATCAAGAATTCTGGTAATCAGGTAAAACATCCATGAACGGAAAGTGCTAGCATCTGGTTGACCGGCAACTCGGTTGAGTAAAGTTATCAAAACAGCAACTTCGTCTTTGAATTCACCACGACCAACCTTCTTAGGCATGTTAGTCTTCTGAACTTTCAGCCACTTCTGAGCCACCTTCCTCTGCGAACGTTGTTGATCAGCATCCCATATCTTCTCACAAGCTTCAAGAACCACAGTAAAGTTATCTGAGCGAGGAGAAATAGCAAAACATTTCTCTATGTCCTTCGGTTTGATACTGCAAACAACCCTCCTGTCAACTGATCTGATTTGACATGAAGATGAGTCATAATGCTTGATGCAAGCAAGAACGAACTCAAGATCGAAAGTAGTAACAGGAATGGATGCTGCTGCCAGTAACCCTGAACGTTCAAGATTCTTCAACGAATTGCTGCTAACACCCTCCAAACTGCTCAGATTGACCACTGGATAAACATGATTCAGGTCTGTATCTGAAGTTTTGATAAAATTATGAGCAAGAGCCGATTTCACCTTGTAATCAATGAGATTGAACTGCATTTTGAAAATGAGGACTTTTGACTGTAAAGTCGAATATACTTGAAGAACTTTCTGAAAACCTCTGGACAAGGCTAAAAATAGCTTCTGACGAAAGAAATTTTCAAAGTTTTTCTGGAACATGGGTTTTGTGCACAACTGAATTCTGAACAAACCCAGATAACTGAATTCTCGAAAAAATGTGTTTCAAGCCCACATGCAAAGAAATTCTCGGAAAAAAGCACAGAGCTTCAGAATGAAGACTATGGGGCGATTTCCTCGAAAAAATCTAAGACATGGGTTTGGCTGCAAATGCTGAAATATGCGAACCCAGATGATCAGATTCTGAATGTGTTGAATTTCTTTGACATGCGAAGAAAGTACCTAAGGTGAGAAATAGAAGAAATAAGACAAAAGATAGAAAGTTTTGCTTGTCTGCTTCTGAAAAATCAGCCAACTTCTTCTCTGAAACTTGATAAAACCTGCATGCAAAGTGAAAATAAAGTCTAGAATCGCCTTCCTCTGAACAATCTGAACTCGTTGCTATGAAGAACGCTGAATTCGGACACCTGTAGCACCTTTAGCTTGTTGGTCGCTCAAGAAGAATATGAACTTCGAAGCTAAAGATGATGAAATAATGGACGCCATTACTAAAATATATAGATTTTCATTTATGAAATTCGCACAAGGCAAGGAATCCATGAAAAGTGCGCTTGGCTTCTGATTGGACCTCATTCCAGTTAACTGAAACTCGAATATGCTAAATAAATCGCCATGCATTAGGGTTTGCCTTTCAATACTTCAGTTCAACACTTCATGTGACTTTGACTTCAGTTAGCACTTCATATCAAGTTCGCCATCCTTCACACTTGCTTTAGATTCACAAATTTGAACTAAGGCGTCCCTTTTGATAACTAAAGTTAGCCATAAGCAACTCGCCATATTCATGCAATAAACATTCTAAAAATAGCGACCCTTTTCAATCTTCAGTTGGCCTTCAAGAAGTGCGCTAACTTCACACTTATGCTTCAATTCAATTCTAAAAATAACAACCCTTTTAGAACTAAAGTTGTCCTTCAATGAATGCACCAACTTCACATGCTAAAAATAACAACCCTTTTGGAACTAAAGTTGTCATTCTTTGTAAAGGGCGTAGCTTCACAAAACTATGCTTCATCATTCTAAATATCTAAATATGGCGACCCTTTTGATAACTGAAGTTAACATCTTCATGCGCCATACTTCACTAATTTATGCTTCACCATTCATGCCGTCCCTTCTAGAACTTTAGTTGACACTTAATGAAGCGCCATCTTCACAAAATCCTCACAATTGCAACCAAATTCGCCATGCATGTGGACTCCAGTTGACATTCACTGATAATCTTCAGTTAAGTGAACATGCAATCAAGTTAACTCAACATGCAAAGCAGTTAACTGAACATGCAAACTAGTTAACTCGACATGCGAACTGAAAGATCACTCAACATGCCAATATATGAACTGAAGATGACAACCCAAAAAACGTTTAGTCTAACTGCAATCAGAACTCAAGGTAAGGCGTCCATTCAACTCTCTTTCGAAAATCCAACTTTGAACTTTTAAGACGAATTCCAGACTTAGCCAAATTTCATGAAAATTTAAGCTAAAACCTCTGTCGGGACCTCTGTTCATCCTCTGACACTGGTTGACTGACTTCTCCGATTGACTAGCTGACAGGTGCATTGCAGAGCTGAGCAAGAACTGATCAAAAGATATCTTGAGACTGGAAACCATAAAACTGACATTTGAAGGCCCAAAAATCCAAGCGCCTTTTTCAAAAGCTGCGCTTTTCCTCAGACTTAGCCATTTCTGACTTCTGCATCTCGTACGAAGGGAAAAATAAATCCTTCATAACTTCTGATTTACCAACTTTCAGGACTGGATCACAGGTTCACCGCGGACCTCATTCTGCACGACAGCTGCAAAGGAACATTTCTCCAGAAAACATCATTTGAGGGGTGAAAAACAAGGGCGCCTTTTTGAAAAGTTGCTCTTTTTCCTCCAGACAGCCATTTCTGGAAATGACAAAAATAATATAAAAACTTCTACTACAAGCTGCTGAGACATCTTCTGATCTGACGGAGACAGGCAACGGAAAGCCGAAAGTAACATGGACATATCGAATATTTGATATCATCAGAAAGAAAGTATTAAAGGCTTGACAAGCTCAGGCGCCTTTCTCAAAATGTGCTCTTTTGCTTTTTCCTTTGATATTTTGACTAAGATTTGACCCTATGTTTGACCTCTGGTTCAGGTACTTCAACAACTCAGATTCACCTACTGACGGATGTGTCGCGAAGCTCGAACAAACGTGAGATAAACATCTTGGGTGGCATTTAGCCAAAAACATCATTTGACACCTCAAAAAGATGGGCGCCTTTCTCAAAAGCTGCGCTTTTCTCCAGTGTTAGTCAATTCTCGTTTCCGCCTCGTTTTGCGCTATATCTTCCACAACTTGCTCGAAACAATTCCATTTGACAAACTTGAAAGCTTACTGCGAAGCTGACGTGATGCCGGACAAATGTCTGTTGGAGGTGACAAACCCTAAAAACAGGATCTGGGCCCCTAAAAGATAGGGCGCCCTTTTGAAAATGTGCTCCCCTCTCCAGAGATGGAAAATTTTGATGCTTTTCCTTCAAATTTTCATTTTCCTTAAATCTCTTCAGTAACAGACTAACATGACACTGACACCAACTCCATATTTAAAAACCCCAAAAATGACCTTTTGACATCACTTTAACAAGATTAAGACTCAATTAAGCAAAATGCCTTAGTGAAGCAAAAATTTTGGTTTTGGGTACAACACTACCAAACAAAGAATCACAAGGAGTTTTTTTTAATGCGCAGTTTGCCAGTGCGAGTTCTAGGACAATGAGAAGGTCTATCAAACCAACGCTCGGCCCAACACATTTGGCACAAGGAAGTTTGGTGGGGATTAGAAATTTCTTATTTGTTTCAAGTATAATTAGATATTTGTATTAAAAGAAAGGGGAAGGGTAGTATTATTTATTTATTTTATAAAATCAATTTAGGAGAATTTAGTCTTTAAAAATTAGAATTGTCTTACGAATGCATTTTCGGCGGTGACCGACGTTCGATTAAGGTTTGTATATATGAGCCTCATAGTCAAATTCGACTAAGCTAGCAACAAATAATTAGAGGATGGAGGCATCGGAGGTTGGAGGTCAATCAACATCCTCTCGTCAATCACCAATGACGGGGTCGCTTATCAGCTATGGTGGCATTTTATTTTCTATTGTGTAGTGTGTTCTTTTTCAGCTTTTCAGTTTGGTGTGTGAACGCTGAAAAATTATTGTATTGAAGAGCAAATGACTGCAAAGATCCTCTGACTGCCATACTTCATTAGAAGATGATCGGTCAATGAATATGTTCATTGGCAATGGTGATCATGTGCAGCAAGATCCAGATTGTAGTATGCAACTTGATATGATTTTCTTTTCAGTGTTCCTGGTTGTGTGAATAAGTGGAAATTTCACATTGTGGGGGGGAATAATAATCAATGTTCCATTCCCATTTTGTGCCAAAATGACTAAATTCAAAGGAATCTTCCAGTGGTAGTGGCGGTTGTCTATGTTGTTTGAGATCGAGTGGCAGCAATCGATAACAATGACTACAATTAAGAACATTGTGTTCTTATGGAATATAATGTGAAACCTTTTCTAGTATGGGTTTTCAGATTTGTGATATGTATGTTGATTTCTATATAACTTCCCTGATGTATAAGCATAGTGGTGAACAAAAGCACTAAAGTCAGTTCATGGATCTTGAAAGGGTTTGTGGGAGGATCCAGAAAACCACATGAAGTGAACAGATGTGTGGGTTCCCGTTCATGTCCAGGTTTGTGGTAAACTTGTGTGAAAACCATGAAAGGTTGATGGGAGGTGCCTTTCGTTTTGAATCAAGATCATGACCCACAAAAGTTGGGCTTACTGCAGATGTAGGGTGTGAGTTCTTACCATGTTCACACTAAGGGGGGGGAATGTTGGGAAATGTATTGTTAGTGCTCACATAATGTGAGTTGTTAACACAACTCATGTAGCTATTTGTGATAATTTGCTGAGATTTGTTTGTTTGTTGAGTTTTTAAAACAACTCAAATAATTAGTGAGTTATTCCTATAATGTAGGAACTAAAACTCCTATAAGTATGCAATCTATTAATCGAATGGAATATAGGTAGAAGCACGTATTATTTTGCTTTTGATTATTTGGCTTCACTATCTCTGCCCATATTTCTAATAGCTCTTTTGGGGGTCTTGTGACCTTTTGGGAAGTCTACATGGCGTTTCAGGAGCTTGGAGCCTGTCTCCTATTTTTTAGGAAGGGACTG
Source organism: Sequoia sempervirens (assembly GCA_007258455.2). NCBI lineage: Eukaryota > Viridiplantae > Streptophyta > Pinopsida > Cupressales > Cupressaceae > Sequoia > Sequoia sempervirens. The sequence continues at coordinate 30,460 of VDFB02285582.1, read as the reverse complement.
ACAGTTCACCTGTGACCACCCAAAGCTTGTGGAGCCTGGTAGGGGGCCTTATGAGCCATTTCAGATGATCAGAGACAGTTTCCTACTTTTTAGGAGGAGACTGGTTGTTGGCCTACTTTGTTCAGAGTCTCAGACATCACCTCGAGATCAATTGCAGCATCAGTTTCCAGTTGGAGTGATTGGGTGATGGTCTCAGCATGAAAGATGAAATATTAAAGTGTTAACTTTGTATACACCTAAAAATGGTCATCATATTCAGTTAATTAAATACAACTTATTTGATTAATGCTTCAACTACATATAAATAAGGTCTTTATTTATATTGTTCACTTTCCTTTTAATTCTCCAAAATCATATTCTTCTAAATAATTAAATAAACAAAATACCCTAAACGTTTTTATTTAATTAATCTTCCTTAAACCTGATTAAGAATAAGAGCACATGTCTACTACATTTTCTTGTGCCACCTCACCAATGTCACATGAAAATAAATATGCCTAATTATTAATTAGAATTATCCTCACACACTTACACCAATTGGAAAAGGTACATGGCTTTATTCTCTCACACTTCCAACAAATTTGGAGCACATGGGTCTTTGTTTCACACACTTGGGTCTCCCATCCTTTTGGCATGTTTCCAATTGGTCAAAGGATTCTCTCCACACATGGCATGTTGTCTTTGGTCAAGGGGACAACATCCTAATTCCTTTCATCTCCACCGTCTATTCTTTCCCCTTCAAATCTAGACCGTTGATAGGTGCCACCTCACAAAATGCTTGAGAAACCCTATAAATACACCATCTTGCCTTTGCATTTACCATCCACAATTTGAACAAAGTCATTATGCAGGTTTTTCTTAGGAGCTTGGAGCTTTCATGGAGTCTTATAATTAGTTTTCATATCATGTGTTGCTTTGCATTCTCATTTTAGATTAATTAATTACTTCATAGTTGCATTTTATCATCCCCATTGCATCATAGTTGCATTTTAGGTTAGTTTGTTTTATGTTTGCATTCGATCATATGCATAATCATGGATAGTTCACTATAGTTTCATATCATCTCACTCATCTCCACTTCTTCATTTATCATCAACATCATCTTTCATTTATCATCGTATTCATCATCATTTCCATCGTCTTGTTTCATTTAGAAGCATACCACTAATCCTTCCAACACACATTTGCACATAGAAATCATCTTAGCTTGCATATTAAGCATCAAATCTTGTTTTCTAGGTTGTCATTTTAACAACCATTGTTCCCATAGAAATCTAAGGGCCAAATGGTTTAATAAATCCCTAGAAATAGAGGACAATGATACGTATTTAAAAGGTTTGATTGTACTACAAATAAAGTAGTTTACTTGATCGAATCTTGAATGTAAACCATTTCATTAAGGTTTGTATTGACGTTAGATCTCTCCACATTCAACACACGCACAAAATAGCGCCCACCATGGGGCCTTTGCCTCACTTGTTTCTAACTTTTTTGCAAATTTCGTGATCGCAGGTTTAGATTTGAGACTTGAGAGCCTTTTGCACCTGTTTTGAGGCAATTCTGGGTTGTTTCTAGAGTTTTGGCACCTCATGCAAGTTGTTCTAGGACCACTTTCACCTATTTCGAGACCATTTTGGGCTGTTTCTAGAGTTTTGGCGCCTCTTGTCTCTGTTTTGGCACCTCTTGCACCAAAATGGAACCCACCATTGCATAGCTTACAAAATTCTACCCCATTTTAAAAAAAAAACTCCGAAAAAAACCTTCGTATGACTAAGATACGACCATTTTCAAGAAACTTTCAAAAAATCAAGTCTATCTTTGTTTTGGCGCCTCCTGTCTCTATTTTGGCGCCTCTTGCACCACAATGGAACCCACCATTGCATAGCTTACGAAATTCTACCCCATTTAAAAAAAAAAAAAACTCTGAAAAAGACCTTCGTATGACCAAGATACAACCATTTTCAAGAAACTTTCAAAAAATCAAGTTTATCTCTGTGTTGGCGCCTCTTGTCTTTGTCTTGGCACCTCTTGCCTCTGTTTTGGCGCCTCTTGCAGTTTTCCACCAAATCAGAAAACTCACATTCTGAGTTGTGCTTTGCAAGTTTTCTTAGATTCGTTGTCAAAGACTCAAAACATAAACTACTAACATATTGCACGGGCTAGATTTTATTCACTTGTTTCCTTTTGGTTAAGATAGGAACGTAGCTTAATTAAAAGGTTAACGAATATCACGTTTCCTTTTGGTTAAGTTAGGAACATAGATTAATTAACGGGTTAATGAACACCATGTCTTTTGTACGTAATGGATGGTAGGCATATGCTCTCCCCTTAACTGGGTGATCCAAAAAGCCAGACCCATTCTTGTTTATTTGCGAGTGTAAGTGGAGCATATAGCATGTGTTCTCTCTTTATTCATGCAAAATAAAGAGTGATTGAACTATGGGTATGCTTGCTTGCTTTTGTTTATCCTAGAGGGTCTGCCTTGTGGGAAAGAGTACTCACCCAAGGGAACGACCCAACTGGTAACACGCTAAAGCCAAGCGACTTCTAACCAGGATATAAATGTGGATATTGGAACAAAGGCCAATATCAGGAGGATAATTCCGACGAGATGGATCGAAAGGGACTCTCGCCGCATGGATTATCCCCCACGAACGGAATGCCCACATTAAAACCCTTGTTATAGTTTGGCCAAAAACCTTTTATCTATACTTTGGTGCAACAACAGTTGTTGCAAAGACATCCACATTCTCACAGTTTTTAGTAGAGATGATCAATTCGCCATGGGAGTTTCATGGGGACTAGAAGCTTGGTTGGCCTAGGAAGAGAGTGCACTTTAAGGGGGAGCCCATGCAACCAAGCTTCTGAATTCATCTGCTAAAGATAGTGTGGTTGGGGTAAAACCCGCGTGGAATCTAAAAGAATACAGTCTTACACAACCCTAAGAGTGTATATTTTGCGTGGTGTCTTTATCAAAGTGTTTTCAAAACAAACCTCAAACAAAACACCACAAAAAACATCACATTTTGAAAGTGAAAACCTTGATTTAGAACTACATTCATTGAGGTAAACAAGTCCATACTTGAAAAATCCAAGAAAATGGACCTTTGGGGGGGTAATTCAGCTGTTTTAGAGTCATTTTGGGCAGTTTTTAGAGTTTTGGCGCCTCTTGTCTCTGTTTTGGTGCCTTTTACATGTTAGTTTTATGATCAAATTAGAGCACAATTTTATTTTTTTTAAATCAGACACAATCACACAACAAATACCATAGGAAAACCCTCCACTTGAGGGAGAAAAACCCAGCAACAATTATCTCTCTTATATATATAAGCAATGGCAACAATACACTTTACAATGTGGCCAACCACAAAGCCAATATTCAGGACCAGCAATGGCTGTAATAACTAACAAGTAATCTGCTCTTACTTGACCTTCAATCTGCACTTAGAGAATTCGCAATCTGCTCCTAGTAGAATTTGCACTTGTGAAGAAGGAATGAATGAACTTGCTTGATGCACAAATGAGAGAAAGTGACCTTCTATATATACATGTTGGTTAGAGGGGTCGCACCTTTTCAAGGACAAGGTCGGCCACCATAAAAATAATTACAAATAATAAATAATAATTACAAAGGAGGTCGGCCATCTTAGAGATATGTTGTCATTAAATAATCACAAATAATTAAGGAAGTATGAAGCCTGAAGCTGCAATAAGATCAACACTTCCTCTCAGCTAGGGAGGAATACTTCCTACTGCACGAGACACATCACCTCATCGTGATGCCAACCACAATGGCTACAACCATATGTGGAAAAGAAACGATATCACCTCATCGTGATATCAACCATAATGGCTACAACCATGTATGGTATGTACAAGTGTTCATCACTTGCGTGATGTTGTCACCTCAACATGACTTTCACCATGGCTCTCCCAGAGGGTGAAAATACAAGTACAAGAAAATCATCATGGACTCTCTCACGTGATGCTATCATGGAGTCACACACATGACATCCACCATGGCTCTCCCAAAGGGTGGAATCAAGGGATTTCACCTCGAACTTCTCTTTAAGAGAAGAACTCGTTAATCAAGGGATTTCACCTCAAACTTCTCTCGCAAAGAACTCATTAATCAAGGGATTTCACCTCGAACTTCTCTCGCAGAGAAGGACTCATTACTTAAGGATTTCACCTTGAACTTTTCTCACAGAGAACTCATTACTCAAAGGTTCACCTTGAACTTCTCTCATAGAGAAGAACTCATTAATGAGGATCACTAATACTGAGACCTCTTCTCAGTTAAGGCTGTATTCTCTACCACACCAAGTTTATTTCGAAAGTACGCAAATTTTATCCTGGAGAGAGGCTTGGTGAGAATGTTTGCCGTCTGCTCATTAGTGCTAATATACCTCAACTGTATAGCTTTCCTCAATACCATATCTCTGATATAGTGGTATTTGATCTCAACATGCTTGGTTTTGTCATGAAACATAGGATTGACAGAAAGCTTCACACAACTCTGGTTATCACAGTGAATGATAGTAGGCTCCATTGATTGTCCAAACAATCCTGCAAGGAGCTTACGAAGCCACATTGCTTCCTGAGCTGCTATACAAGCTGCAATATACTCTGCCTTTGTTGTACTCCATGCTACAGATGACTGCTTCCTACTGCACCAAGAAATCATAGCAGATCCCAAACTGAAGCAACATCTAGAGTTGCTCTTCCGATCAGTGACATTCCCTGCCCAATTAGAATCAATATAACCATGCAGTTCCAAGTCCACGTCTGAAGAATATCTCAACCCATATCCAACTGTGCCACGCAAGTATCTCAGGATATGCTTCATTGCAACTAGAAGTATTTTCCTTGGTTCACACATGAACTTGACAAAATGCACTTATTGCAATCTGGTCTAATATAAATACATCAACGATCCAATCAACTGACTGTACATAGTAGGATCCACCAGATCTGAACTAGCTGCAGCCTCCTTAAGCTTCTAAAAAATTGTTTCCATAAATCAACATAAAGAACCAAGATCAACTAGATTACCATCTTCAGGTTCAGTTGGCTCCCTCTGAATCTTCAAGCTCTTACATCAACCTTCTGACCTCTTTGTCCAAGATTGATTGCAACACTTGCCTTAGATAAATGTTTTCTAGTGCACACCTCTGGTACTATAGAGAGTTCAAAATAGTCCTCCTCGACCTCATCCCAGATCACACTATTCTGAATAGGTTTGCAGAGTTACCAATGACAAATCCAGAAGACAGTCTTGAACAATTCTGATCTCAATAGCTGAAGGGATCCTCTAAGGATTTAGCACCTAGCCTTGCAATACAGTAATCTTCACTTCTTTTCAGTGAGTTACAAAAGTCCCTCTTGATCCCTGTTTCAGAGATTGCAAAGAAGATTTATGGAAGTGAACTCCCTATGGCCACCAACTCAGTCCCATGGTTGCAAGTTGTGACTTCACGCTTGATCATTTCTTTGGTCGGCATGACTTCCTCACAAGATGCCTCAAGCTTTCCATCACTAAGCAATCTCTCATCACCTTCTTGCTCCTAGAACAGTGAACTGCAAGCATTTTAGGGAGAGATTACTAACAGTTTATAATTATCCAAAGAAATATCAAGGCTAGAATCATACAAGGTTTACTATTTCAAGTTATAGCATGAATACATAAGAATTTATGCACAACATTAAAACATGAATAAATAAATCAACACAAAAGAGAAATATATCAATAGATCAGAATGAAGGGATAAGGAAACTTATCTTTATTGAATTTTGATATAACTCTTTCTTCCATCTTTTACTTCTCTCGAGAGTGCCAAACTCAACACAACAAAAAAAACAATCTACACAACTTCAAATTTCTTGAATGCATTATGTAGTTAGCATGTAGAACCAACTCTCTCCAAGAGTTCAAGGCTCTATCACAATTCATGCATTAGAGAATGATATCGATGTGACCAACTAATCACCATTGAATTTATAGTTCTCTTTTTTATTTCAAAGTTACACTCAGAACTCTTCACAACCAGTATGAAATAAGTTGCAATAAATGAAATCTTCAAAGGATCTTATGCTAGTGAACACAATTCAAGAAAAACTACTATCTCTCTTTACTAATTACAAGATCCAACTAAATGATATAACTCAGCAAACAAAGAATACTTATCTCTTTAAATATTCTGATGGATGCAAATGCTGGACATTGTTCTTGCGTACAGATCAGCACACAACCCTCACGGCTTGAACACAGGCCCATGGCTTAGAATAGAAATTCCCTAGAATCCTTCTGAGGAGAGATCTCATCCACATCTGCAAATGAAGCATGCTGATTAGGCCTAGTGGGGAAATCCTTTGCATAGTGACCAAACATATCACAACGAAAACATTGGACTTTGGAGAGGTCCCACTTCTTCTTGAATGCGGGAGCACCATCACCTCCTTTATCTCTATTCCTCTTGAAATATCCTTTCTTTCCATCTTTCTCTTTCTTCTTCGAGGATTGAGCGGAAAGAACATGAATGTCTTCATTTGTAGAGCTTCGACCAATACCTCTCGCAGCCAACCTAGACCCTTCTTGAATACAATCTGCCCTCAAACGATCAAACTTGGGAAGTTTCGATCTTGCATTGATTCCTTGAATGTAAGACTCCCAAGATGAAAGAAGACCATTAAGGGCAAGCATGGTCAAATCCTTGACATCAACAAAATGACCAATAGAAGAGAGTTGATCTCTCAATTTGGAAATCTTCATGAAGTAAGCGATGACAGATTCTCCTTCCGCCATCTTCACATGATGAAGTTGTTGCTTCAATGCAAGTGCACGGCTTGTGTTGTTGATCTCATACATCTCCTCCAAAGACTTAAACATCTCCCTTGCCGTCTTCATCTTAGAGATGATGGGAACAATATGATCCTTCACGAAATCAACTAACATCTTCTTTGCCTTAATATCTTTCTTCTTCCATTGAATCTTTTCTTCCTCATCAGCAGGCTTGGAAACTTTTCTCTCCACGAACTCAGCCAATTCACTTTCTTCCAAGGTGAGCATAATTTTGAATCTCCAAGATGTGAAATTAGATGCTCCCTCAAGTCTATCCTCAAGCTTAAGACCGATCACCATCTTGACGAAGAGATAGAAGTAAACAATGATGAGAAAGAGAGTAAGGAGTATCGCTGTAATAACAATCTGATCAAGATCTTCTTCAAACCCGCTCTAATACCATGTTAATTTTATGATCAGATTAGAGAACAGAAAATTAATTTAAAAATCAGACACAATCACACAGCAGATACCCTAGGAAAACCCTCCACTTGAGGGAGAAAAACCCAGCAACAATTATCTCTCTTATATATATAAGCAATGGCAACAATACACTTTACAATGTGGCCAACCACAAGGCCAATATTCAGCACTAGCAATGGCTGTAATAACTAACAAGTAATCTGCTCTTACTTGACCTTCAATCTGCACTGAGAGAATTCGCAATCTGCTCCTAGTAGAATTCGCACTTGTGAAGAAGGAATGAACGAACTTGCTTGATGCACAAATGAGAGAAAGTGACCTATATATACATGTTGGTTAGAGGGGTTGCACCTTTTCAAGGACAAGGTCGGCAACCATAAAAATAATTACAAATAATAAATAATAATTACAAAGGAGGTCGGCCATCTTAGAGATATGTTGTCATTAAATAATCACAAATAATTAAGTATGAAGCCCGAAGCTGCAATAACATCAACATTGCAGACCACAAAACAATAACTTAGGTTCATCCACCTTCCGAAAGTCAATCCTTTCAGCAATGTTCAACCTTTCCTTAGGCAAAACAGAGTCTGAACATGTGGTTTACCCAATGATTTCACGAAAGATTAAGATTTGAAAACCAAATTTCATACCTCTTAGTCCAAAAGAACACCAAAAACGTTTATCAACACTTTACGACTTTAGATAGAGGTTAACCTTCAATTTCTACAAAAGAGCTTGCAAGAACAATCCCGAATTATACATCTTTTACTACTGTCAAAATCCAAGACTTCTCCAAAGATTTGAGTATCTTGTCTCACAAGTTTGAACCAAAATTTCAAAACTCCAAGTCCAAGATCATTCCTTAGATACCTTGGAAGTCTAAACTTGTTAAAACCAACCTCTACAAGTGGAGTTCTCCAAACTAAACCTAGATCTAAACATCTCAAAGTGCCTAAATCATCAAAATCTATCATATCTTTGATTGTTAAACCTAGTTTCATCATCGCTTTAATCACAAAACAACGTTATACAATCAAATCAAACTTAGTCCCATAAATAGAATTTGTCATTCTATTCAACTTAGTTGTAATCCTTCGCACTCCTCCAAACAAAGATCAAAGTTTAGCTAGATTGTACCACTTGTATGCCCATTTTAACAAGATCCCAACGTTGAAACTCAAAATAGTGAAATCCAAACCACCATGGCTGAAATAGATGAGGATCAATTGAATGCTTTAGCTCATCAAATGAAAAATCTTCAACAACAAATCTGGGATATGCAAGGGGAAACAACCACAGAAAGACATTTGCTGCCACACATCTATTCCTATCCATCTAACAGAAATATGGACATGACACCTTCTCCACCAACAACTACATCATCCAAGTTCAATGTCTTTGAATTTTTGAAAAAGTTAAATGAGAAGCCCAAATCTTAGTCCTCAAACACAAATGATATTGAACAATCTTACCATGTCATGCATCTATCATCATCTCCCATAAGCTAAAATATACCTCATGATTCTTTCATCCAAGTCAACGATTCCATACAACCACCTCCTTCTATCACATCTTCTACATCCAATGGTTCATGTCAGTCTCTCAATCCAAACCATGATATCATAGAATCCTCTACACCTCAAGATCAAAGCATTCTTTCCACTTCATCCAATGATACAAAAAATCCACAAATTCTTCCAATCTTTGACCAAGACCACATCTCTCAAGAATTCTATGATGATCCCCTCCTTTCACTTTTCATCCACAAGGATTCCCTTCCACCTCAAGAGAAAAGTATCCTTCCAAGGCCTCCTTCGAGTCCATCTAATGAATCCATACCATCTCAAGATTCCATTGCATCCCAGGAGCATGATAGTTCTTCTATCCTATCACCCAATGATCAAGATATACTTTCTCATCAAGATCAAGATATGTTTCCATCTGAGGATATCCCTTCATTCCATGAGGATGTTCATCCTTCTCAAGATCAAGATATGCCTTCCATACCACCACATGATGATTCCCCACCTAATGAACAGCAAGCTACTTCATCTTCTACACCTCGTGATCCTCTTCCAAGTCAAGATCAAAGTACCCCATCATCCCCATGTCAAGATCCTATCACACCTATGCAAGCTATCCATGAACCCCACACATACCAATTGGGATCCTCCACCTTCATCCACTCCGGTTTACTTCCAACACCTATCCTTGCATCCATATCATATCCTCCTTAAAATGGACTCGCATCTTGTTTCACAAACAATACATATCCCATTGGTAAACGAATGTGTCAAACTATGAACTACAAAGGCAAAGGATTAGGCCTTCATCAACAAGGTATCCTAGAACCCCTTGTTGCTCAAGAAAACGCACATTACCATGGCCTTGGTTATACACCTAAGTGTCCTAGTCCATCAAACCTTCCATCTATCTTAGGTCCTCATCCTAATCCACCAAACCTTCCATCTATCCTAGGTCCTCATCCTAGTTCATCAAACCTTCCATCTATCCTAGGTCCTGTTGTGACCTTTTCACACATCACCCCATTTAAAATGGGGACCCCCTAATTTTTGCTCCGTTCCTAGTCTTTTGGCTTTGGTTTTGTCCCTCTCTCTCTTTCTGTCTCTTTTTGCTGTCTGCATTTCTGGGGATGTGCCCGTCTTTGAGCTTAAACTTGAGATTTTGGCTAAGTCTAAGAATTAAGGTTTTGAATCTATCGGTCAACTTGAAGTCAAATTGAGTGAGTGAATTGAAATCTGAGCTCGACACTGCATTCAGTAAGCTTCCAACAGGTTCCTAGCAAAACTTCATTGAATTCTAACAACTTACTATTTTTAGTAAGTACCCAATTTGGGACATTTTCTCAGCACTTTTGAAGTTCTATCCATTACACTGCGTCCGGGGCACATCAAACTGCTTGTTTGCAAAATTTGAGCTAGATCTAACAACTTTCTATTTTTAGCAAGTATCACCTTTAGAAGCAGATTTTAGGGTTTCCATGTTGGAGTCTTCAATGCATGTCTAGAGAATATTTCTAGGTTTTTGAGACCTACGCAATGATATAACATACAAGATGAGATGATGACTTTTGGCAGTCTTCACTTCGGAGGCTATTTTTAGGGTTTGCATGTTGGAGTCTTCAACGCATGTCTGGATATTCTTTGTGGGTTTTTCGGAAGCTTCGCAGTGATGTAACATGCAAACCAGGATCAAGACCTTTTTTTGTTTTTGGAGGCTATTTTTAGGGTTTGCATGCAGGACCTTTCAATGCATGTCAATTTATTTTTTATGGGTTTTTCGAGAGCTACGCGATGATGTAACATGCAAGCAGAGTTGACCACTTTTCAGGAACTTACTATTTTTAGCCAATGCCCGCATGTAGTCCAGTTTGCTAGGTTTTTCTGGGTTTTGTGAGATCTCTTGAACTATGTGACATGCAAACGCATTCGGTAGCTAATTGGTCACTTTTTCAAACACTTACTATTTTTAGCAAGATCACATCGGCAGCTCCCAGCACTTCAATGTCACGAACAGAGCGAAATGCAACAGAAACAGGGTCAAACGGAGATCATTTGATCAACATGCAAGTTAGATTAGGGTTTCCAGCTTTGGAACCTAAAATGAAGGGTCAAACGCCAAAATCTGAAAACTAATGTATCCCATTGCGACCAGTATCTTTCAAGCTATCCATTGGTAAAATTTGAAGGCAATTTGAGCACTTCCTATTTATAGTAAGTCACGTCTCAAACAGGGTATAAATAGAAAGTCAGCGCAGGGCTCCAGTGTGAACAAGTTAGTCAACCCACGAGGACCCCATGGAGCAAATTTCACATCGAGCAAAGTTGCAGAAGTCCTGAAATCAAGCAGTTACTATAAATAGTAAATCACCTCCAGAACAGGCTATAAATAGCAGGTCAACACAAGATGGCAAGGTGAACAGATCAATTAGATCATGAGGATCCTATGGTGTAAATTTTAGATCAATCCAAGCTACAGAAGAGTGAAAGCCAAGGTACTTACTAAATATAGTAAACAAGGGCGAGCAAGCTAAAAAATGTCGAAGTCTGAGAAAGTTCTTGCTCACCCCTTGAAATGCGCCCAAGGTGAAGCTGGCCGAAGGATGGAAAAGTTTTCAAGTGAGAAATTCCTGTTGCCTACCCTAAATGTACCCATGCTAGAAGCTAGATTGGAAAAAAAATTCTAAGTCATGACAAGTTCTTGCTCACCCCCTGAAATGCGCCCATGTTGGATGGTTGGCTGAAGGATGAAAAGTTGCTAAGTGTGAAATTTCCTGCTCAGCTCCCTAAATGCGCCCTCAACTTGATGAAGATGATGAAAAGTTTTCAAGTCTTGTGAAATTCCTGCTCCACACCTTAAATGCGCCCAAGGAGAGAGGTAGTGGTGAGAAAAATAGCTAAGGCAAGTTGAAATTCCTCCTTGACCCCTCAAATGCGCCCAACTCCAAGAGGCATGAAAGAAAAAGTTACCAAGTGTGGAAAATCCTGCAGGGGTCTTGAAATGTGCCCATGTCACCTAGCACTATGGAAGATGTTCAAAAAAAAAAACTTTCTAAGTCATGAAGAATTCCACCTCCACACCTCAAATGCACCCAACTTGCTAGACTATGGAGGATGTTGAAAAGAGAGCTAAGTCTTTGAAATTCCTCCTTGATACTCCAAATGTGCCCATGTTGGAGATGGAGCTAGGAAATGTGTTAAGTGTTAAAGTTCCTCCTATACCACTCATATGCGCCTAAAATTGTTAGAGGTGGTGGCTTTAAAAAAAAAAGTTTCTAAGTATTGTTGAAATTCCTCCACCACTAGCTAAATGCGCCCAAGTTGATGGGCTAGCATGGAAAATTTATTTGAGGCAAATTGAAATTCCTCCTCTATACTTGAAATGCGCCCATCTTGGCCTAGAAAAGGACAAAGCTTATGAAGATTTCCTCCTCACTATGTCAAATGCGCCCAAACTAGCATAGAAGAAGACAAAATATTTGATGATATAACCTAGAGAAATACGCCCAACCTTTGGAAGGGATGATAAAATTTTCTAAGGCATGTATGAACTGGCAGAGAAGGAGTCAAAATGTGCCAGCTTCGTGAAGTTGAATAAAATTGTCCAAGTCAAAGCAAGGGAAAAAAATAAGCCCAGAGAGGAAGAGTGAAGATAAACTTTGATGATGAAAGTATTTTTCTAATGTATAAAATTCAAAAATTAAATGTACCCCTTCATAGTGATACACATGAATTTGGCATTTTCTGAGGAGAATTTTCTTCTGGGTACTGGATATCTTCGACAAGGGATTGATTTTGAAATTTTCCACACCTAGCCAAGAATTTTAAGATGAAGATTTTTGATGGGCGCCTGAATAATGAAATTTCCTAAGGAGAATTAAAATTTTACTAAGGCAAGAAGGAAAAATTGTTGTTAGAAATAAAATGCCTTGACTGGCGAAATTGAAGTTGAGTGCCTAGATGATTTTCATCAAATTTAAATAATCTTTCCCGAGCCAAAGTTGGATTGAATAGCAAAGTGAATGCCTCAGCCAGTGAAACGAATTTCTTAAGGGAGCCATTGAAGTTAATATTTTCAGAAGGTGACTTTGAAATGCTAAAGTGAGGTACGCCTAGACCAGTGGAGATGAATCTTTTTGAAAATCTAGGTGGTCAAATATTCCAGATGCCAGATGCCAAGTGTTACTGCTGCCTGAGGAGGGAAATTCGAATTCTTGCAGTGGAGTAGTGGAAATTTAATAACTCAGCTAAAATTAGCTTCTTCTAGAATTCGACTTGGCTATATGAGCTATGCAGTTTTGTTATTTTCTCCATCAGCTAGCAAGGTCGACTTTGATGCTCTGAGGTGAAGAAGATTGCAGTGTGAGGAAAGTTGAAGGTGAAGAAATTCGAACTTGGGCTCTAAGGAAGGAAAAATTTGAAGTTGAGGAGTTGTTGAAGTTAAGTTGGCCGAAATTTCTCTGAAGTGCTAAGAGTGTATTGCTACAAAATGGCTGAAGTAAGAGCGACTGGCAAGGAGAATATGTTGAATCCAACAAGGCAAATGCTTCCAGACAAGCTATGATCAAGAAGCTGAGCAAGTCATTCTTGCCAGAGTCAAAATTCTCTTCAAAGTTGGGCAAGTTGAGTGACACAAATTGAGGCTCTTTCAATATGGAAGCTTTCAAAAGCCGAATGATGGGAATTGGACGCCACCGTCCATCAATCACTTCGCACAATATTGTCAGGAGTGGACTTTATGCAGCTGCTAGTTTTCCACCAGCAATTCAGTGCCCAAAGTTAATCATGGAATGTGCTAACTGTTACAACCCAGAACAGAAGACTATTATTGCACCTGATGGCAAGTTGTTTGCCAACCTTACGTTAGAGGCCATTGGGGAGGCATTTGGAATTCCTGCTTACGAGAAGATGATTTACAAAACAAGAGAACAAGTTGAGCGTATGTATGCTTTGACATTTGAAAGATGTGCTGATATGATAAACTCCCGTTGGATGAACAAGCCCAAGCCCACTCGCACGAAGTTGCCAAAGCAGATAATCTCAAATGATCTGAAGCAGGAATATTGTGATTTGATTATGATGCTTAGCAAAGTTGGAGGATACCCCCAGGCATTCATCTTTGAACCTTGGATGTTTTATTACATCAATCTTGTGCTGGAAGGTAAGGAGCATATTGACTAGGTAGTGATGATCAGTGATAATTTGCATGAACAACTCCGGACTTTGAGGAGAATGAAGACATTTTACATGGGCTCATACATCATCTGCATGTTGGCTCGTATGACAAAGTATAGAGGAATATCATACAAGGAGCTAATTGGGTGTGGCTCTCAGCAGTTCAAGATTCATGAAGCTTGTCCACAGCTACACTTGATGAGCACATCTCATTACAAGAGAGTCAATGACGCCTTCACCATGCACATAACAAGATCACTTCAGCAAAGAACTCATCACAGGATATCAAAGGAGGCTCAAGAGTTGATAGAAAGGTACGGGTGTTGGTTCATCCAATTTCCGAAATTCACTTACATTAGGCTGCAAGGGTTCTCTTCATATCCATATAGGTTGCCCAGATACCCTACGAGCAGGATCTTGATGTTAGAAATATCTAGGCAGCTCATTGCCTATGATAAGATTCAAAAGAAAAAGAAGGGAGGACTTGACTTCCCGATCATCATGGGAAATTCAGATGAAGTGTATCCTTCACTGCAGGCAGCCAAGGAAGTTGAATATGAACTTCAGTTTTTCCACCTTTCTTACCACACCAGTAAACAGTATTATGATCCTCACAGGAATATCAGATGGATATTGTCAGAGGAGTTAAGACGTAAGGAAAATATTGAAGATTTTTGGGCTAGTGCGTTGGATGAAGCCGAGGTAAGAAGAAGGATGTTTTCAAGATTACCTTTGAGCATGATTAGGGAATGCAAGATTGTTCCAGTGTCGGGCTAGGTAGACGAAGATATGAACGTTCTTCATCTAGATTATGAGACAGTGAGGGATACACCACTCCCACTTCCAGATTGGTCAGAGCCGGAGAATGCGGATTTGGATACACTTTGCATACCAGTCCTGACATTCACTAGAGGATGGGTTGAGAGGCATGTGAATAGGCTTAAGAGCAAATCAATTCCTCTTACTTATAACTTGATGGGAGATCATAGGTCGCCAACTGTTACAAAGAAGCAGGTTGCTCAAGCTTCCCAGAGAATCAGTTAGTGGCTTGGAGGATTTGAGGAAGAAGGCACAAGAGGTAGATAAGTGGGTTGCTAGTGTTCGTGCTGAGATGGAAAAGTTTATGGAGGATCTTGCTCATGCTTATCAGCAAGCTTCTAGCATTATGGCACGGATGGATGCAGTTGATCAGGCTTGGGGTGATGCTCATATCTATCAGACCAAGGTTGTCCTTCGCTTAGAGGCTTTGATGCATACTCCCTTACAGACTTTGGTTGAGGGAGGCGTGATACAGGAGGGTGACAAATATGACTTCACCGGCTGGTATTCGTCAGTTGTCACCTTCATTTTGGCCCCCACTATAGTCATGCATCAAATTTGCTTTTTAAAAACAACTTAAGTTGTCACATGCTAGGCGTGGGAGTCCAAGGGGCCTTTTTGACTTTATAAAATTAACTTAAGTTGCAAATATTTCCTTTTTCGAACTCCAAGGATGGTGGAGATACCAATTGCCAAAAATATCAAGACACTACCAACTGAAATTGCCATCACTAATAGAAATAGAAATCATACATTGAATTATTTCCAAGACCACTTCTAAAAATAACACTTACTAAAAATAACATACTACCAAAAAAAGTGTCCAAACTCAAAATAAGCCCATTTTTAGATGCAGCTATGACTTACTAAAAATAGTAACTGCTAAAAAAAGTAGTGACTGCCCACCAAGGATCCCAAAAAACCCAAAAAGATCCAAAAAACTCTATGGAAAACTCCTGCAATAATCTCCTGAAAAGCAGACAAGAAACCTCCAAGAATCTTGGAATCCCTAGAAATGCCTCCGACTAGCCTACGAGACCCCAGAAATAGGCTAACAATCACTGAAATGCTTAGGACTGAGAAGGGGACATTACATAGAACTCACAACTAACTTCTCTTACAATCTTGGCACAATGTCCCATACATCGTTTGTCATGATAGAGGTGTACTCCACCATGGAATCTCGTCAAACCTATTGTTCTACAACTTCTTAGAAGTTGGAAAACTCTAAATCATTGGTTTTACTCACCAATGTTGCTAGATTTGGTTCACCCTATAACTTGTAAAGATTGTCTTCTCTAACCCCTATAACTTGTGTTATATCTAGGCTAGATACTTTCATTCTAATAAGAACTTGATGATCCTTGAATTCAACTGAATAGCCCTTATCCTTCATCACCAAAATTGAAAAAAAATTATTCCTGAGATTAGGAACAAACAAAAATTCATCGACCTCCAAAGAGATACTTGACTAAAGTTGAAAGGGAATAGTACCAACTCCTATTAAATACTTGGCCTCATCACCAAGCTCAACTTGAACTCCAAAATGCTAATATCTGAAATCAATAAAATATTTTTGGACTAATGTTGTATGCCTAGAAGCCCCACTGTTCACATATCAAGCATTCCTCGAAATACAAGAAACCATTGAGAACTCCCTCTCAAACTTGGCAGCAAACTCGTTCATTTGAGTTTCTACAAAGACTATTACCTCCTTTTTCTACTACTTTCCTTGGTTCTTCTTGTCTAGACATTTTGATGCATAATGAACAAACACGTGACAACTAAAACACTTGATTTTACTCAAGTCTATTTTTCTTGGCTATGAGGATGCTTCCTCGCTCTTTCCCTCACCCTTGATGTTTGACTTCATTCATGTCAAAACCTAGGTTATATCCTATAAACCCTAACTCTTCTTCAAACCCTAGTTCACACTCCTAGTTGTTTCTTCAAACCTTAGCAAATCCCTTGCTAGTTTGTTGTGTGCCCTATTTGGTTCCTCTGAAACCCTTAGTTTGCCACTACAACCATCATTTTTTGTACCCCTTGATGGGCTTCAAACTAACCTACAACAAACCCTAGCTCCTATTATCGTGACTATCCTAAATGCTGAAAATCAAATCCTAGCTATGAACTTGAAATTCCTAGATGTGGAATTCCTTCTACAAAAAGAAAAAAAAGTGTGAACTCTAAGAAAAACTCTTGCAATTTTATTAAAATTGTGATTTTTCTTTTAAAAAAATTGTCCACAATTTTTACTACTACCAAGGTCACAATTTTGCATGAAAAAGACTACACAATTGTTTTTTAAATGGTGCATCTTTAATCTCTAAAAAAAATTATATGATTTTCTTGAGCAATCTTGCCACAATTTTCTTTAAAATATCCTACAAATTTACTTCTTAATAAACCACAATTTTCCCATAGAAAAACCTCAAATTTTCTTCTCTAAGCTACACAATTCTAGCTAGCACTTTGTTGTTGCTCTAATACCATGTTAAAATTCCAATCATGATGACTGATTACCTAATGCTTAAACAAACATTAAAATAATCACACAAATCATTGAAATTCAAACTATGGAAATGAAAAAATGGAAGCATACACAAATAATTACACCTTATAAACTATTTTTCATTCATCATACAAGGAAACTTCCAAAACTAATATAACTCACAACTACATGGAAACCGGCTTGCATCTTACATTTAGTTTTCCAATCCTTCATATAACTTAGTTTTTCAGTCCTCTAAAGACAATATGAATGAAAAGATTACAATCTTCAATTTTGCTCCTATCTTTATACTAATTCAGTTAAAAATCTAATCTTCCAAAAATTAGCTTTATTTACAAAAGTATCCTTATCACTTATAAGGTGAGGATGGAAGATAAGTCTATATCATTAGTGATTATCTAGAGTTTATTAGACTTATTCAGCTAAATAAAAGACTTTCTCTTTAATCACTAAAGTGAAATATAAAATAGACTAACTTGAACCCCTTGAACATTTCTTTGCATGTCCACATTGAAGCTGTGCAGAAGTTACTATCTAAGCTAAAAAACTCAATACTACCTGTTGACGGGTGTTTTATGACCGCACCAACATAGAATAAAGTTTCCAACAATTACTCTATCCTCTCTTGAACAAAGTCTCTTGCATGCTAAGATTGTGAGAAAGATCATGCATTTAACTCCAAGGTTCCTTCATGCAGTGGATAGTCTTAGTTGGCTTGATGTGATTTGCTGGTATCTCAAGGGGGACTTACGTAAGTGTTCAGCTGAAGATCGAAGGTAAAGGGGGTTTCACAATTTTCGAAAGATGTGTCGATGTAGCACAGGTTTCCTAAACTAACCAGAAAATACTGAATTGAAATGGTTGCAGGGATTAGAAGTGCTATGTTCTACTCTATGTGCGGGACGTGGGATCAATTCTTACAAACTTCAACCAAGCTCTACTTTGCCTCGCCTCGGACAACTTCCATGGAACTGGTGCAATCTTCAAGGGGAGTAACTAAAAGTATTCAGATCACAATTCAATATGAGGACACCATCACAACAACGCATGTCAACACATAAACCATAATCAAAGTTAAGTCTGCAATGTTCCAGTTGACCACACAAGGCAAACCCACCATCAGTGAGCCCGCTAGTGGTATGGATAAGCGAAGCTTGCTCAAATTAAACACCACATTTCATAATTACTAACTACTTGCATGAAATGAAATTTATTCTACTTTAAGCTACTTTAAGATGCTAGGTGATTTGGAAGGACGAAGAAGCCTCGCTAGCTACCCACAACAAAAGATGAAGTCACCATCAATGAAAACTCTTTTTATTATGAGAGTGTTCACAACAACTTCTTACAAAACATTCAATGAGAAAACTTTCTTTCCTCTTCAATCTAAGCTACCAATCTATACTATGCTATCTCTAAGTTGTCTCTCTATCTTCCTAATCTCATCTAATCTAATAAATTACAAATGAGGGGGGATGCCCCTTTTATAGTTGGCCCATTCCAATGGATGGCTCAGATTCAATTACAATGAAGGGCTCAGATCAAGCCACATAAGCACTAACCCTAAAAACTGCCACCAAGAAAAGTGGGGTAATAAATGAGCAAAGATTCCCACTTTCTTCCTTTGACCACCATGAGCAATTAATGCCCACTATCCTTCTAGAAGATTCTTGTCTAGAAATGCGTTCCCATTGTTCTTCGTCTTGATCGCAAACTTTATGAATCTGGCCAACATAGCTTCAATCGGCATGGCAGGCACATTCTCAATCTGAAACTCCACGACTGCAACTTCTTTCTCTTGTTTGATGGTGATTTTTCTCCTTGCTGCCACTGCATCTTGGGTACACTTTAGTGCCTGAGGATGATCTTTAACGCTTGGTACTTCATCTTTTCTTTCATCCCAATCTTGAAGGATTTTCTAGTCTTGGACTCAAGCATTTCTTCTTTGCCACCTGCCTCCCTAAGTTGGGTGCATATTGGGTCTTTGAGGAGAAATTCCAACACTTAGCCATTTCCTCCAACATCTTCGTTCATGATTTGGGTGCAACTGAGGCATCATGGAGGAGTTTGAAACATGTAGCTCTATCCCCTTCCAAGGTTGTAACGTCGTTCTGGAATATTTGCTCCATCACCCCCAAGTCATCATGCTTTGGCCCTGGTGATCACCCTGCAAAACAAATAAAGAGAAGAGCATCAAAACACTTATAATATAAATTCACTTTACTTACCTAATCTCCATGTTCTTATTTCCAAGGCCTAATTGATCTCTGGATCAAATAAAATTCATCATTTTCCTCTAGAAAATTTGGCCTTCTTCATAACTTTTCATCTTGTGTGCATTTAACTTCTGTGTGCTAGGGCGTATTTGGATGTCTGTGTTCAGAATATCTCCACCAATGCCTTAGAAATATTTAAGCATCCTGTTCACCTTGGGCGTATATGACCCTTTGTGTTTTATGCTTCATCTTCGACGCCTTGGAGACTTTCATGCAGCTTCATTCATTTGGTGCCTTGCTCCTTAGGTGCATTTGAAGTCTTCATGATTTTCAAGGATTTTCCACTTTTGAAGACCTAATTTTTGCTCAACTTGACCTTCGTGACGTAACTGACCTGTTCACACCTGCTATTCGCACTAACCTGCTATTTAGAGTAACTGCTTGATTCTCGAACTTCCGCAACTCTGTTTGACTTGAAATTCATTCCATGGGATCCTCGTAACCTATTTGGCCTATTCACACTGGTGCTTCGTACTGACCTGCTATTTATAGCCCAGTTCTGGTGGAGGCATACTATAAATAGTAAGTACTCAGATTCTGCTCAAATTTCACTAGTAGACTGCTTAAAGGATGTTGATTGCAATGGGATACATCAATTTTCGGAGATTCTGGCTTTTTACCCCTCATTTTGAGTCCCGAAGCTGGAAACCCTAATCTAACTTTCATGTGGCTCGAATGACCTCCATTAGACCCCGTTTTTGTTGCATGTCGCTCTATTTGTGATATTGAAGTGTTGGGGAGCTGCTAGAGTGGACCTGCTAAAAATAGTAAGTGTCTGAAAAAGTGACCAATTAGTTGTCGAATGAGTTTGCATGTCACACTGCCCGAGAGATCTCAAAAAACCCAGAAAAACCCAGTAAACTGGTCTACATGCGAGCACTGGCTAAAAATGGTAAGTTCCTAAATGTTGGCGTAACAACTAACACCTCTGGAGTATAAGTTGGTACGGACAGCTATGCACACTAATGAGTGTCTTCAAATTAGGAGGGGAAGCTCCTCATTATGCTTAACAAAAATGCTTGGAAAGGGAAAAGTAATCTAAACTATCTCCTGTCTTTTTGTCTCAACTATAGAGGTACAAGGCTTTCACGAAAACTCTATACGTTGCAGCTAAGTATTTTCTGGTTTCGCAGATTACTAACTACAACTAGGCTTAATGATTAAATCTATCCAGTTTCCTCAAGAAAACAGAGCATGAGGAAATGGAGCAAGGATAACTATCTGACGATAAACAAGTATAGATTCTCAACTTGAAGGCAAGGTGGCACATCTATCAGCTCAATCTAAACAAGTTTATTGGCAACAACAATGTCACGATAAACTCAATACGATTCTCAACTTGAAGGCAAGGTGGCACGACTATCAACTCAATCGAATAAGTTTATTATTCACACATCAACGATAACCAAGAAGCAGATTCTCTACTTGAAGGCAAGGTGGCACAACTATCAACTCAATCTGAATAAGTTTATTATTCACACACATCAAACGATAACCAAAACGATTCTCTACTTGAAGGCAAGGTGGCACAACTATCATCTCAATTTGAACAAGTTTATTGAACACAAAACAGATTTGATCTAACTAAGGAAAGAATTCACCATTATAATTGCATGAAACCCTATGGCATAACAATTCATTATAACAGCAAAAACGCATGAAGATACAAAAAGAGCAATATTGAGGGCAAGGTAGGCACAACATATATTTCTCTGCAAAAGTTATGTACAAATGAGCAAAAGCTCTTATTTATAGACATCGAAGGTGTAGGGAACCCTAAAATTCCCTTGAGTCAACTACAGTCTTGCAATGCATGCAAGATTTATTGCTAAGCCCTAATAAGTAAACTATACAGTTAACTAGAAAACTATCATTAACCGAAACATCTAATCTAAAAATGGATAATTGTGCAAGCATGCACATCCTTATTGAAAGCATGTTAACGGAACACTACTATCGTTAACGTAAAACCCTAAATGAAACTCCAAGTAAATAAAGCTGATCTCAGAATAGATATGCATGTGATGAAACAGCGAGTTAACTTGAGAAAGTAACGTCAAGTTTAACTCCTGTGTAAAATGTCTATTCTAAGAGGTAGGAACTAAAGTCTACTGATCATGATCTCGAGCAACCAATCCCTCAACGAGATTGTTAACTGCATCACTATCTGGAGCTCTGATACTTTGTCGAAGAATGCTATGCCAGTGCAGCATGTCCTCACCAGCTGTGATTTGGGACTGAAGTTCACCTCTGCTCCTCGTTGCTTCATCGAACAATGCTAACATGACTATAAGCTGAAAAATCTTACAACCAACGGTCTCCCCATTGAAAATGGTATGAATGAGTGCCTGGAGCTCTGACTGAACATCAGTAAGCTCAACATAGGCACCACCCTCAATCTGATATTCACACGGTAAGCGAGATACTAAAGTCCTCACAAACCAGAGTGCACTAGTGACGTGTTCTCTACTCTTAGCCAACTCTGACGCCATAGTCTCCTCTATCTTTGCCTTGAAAACCAATTGTGTTTTCCAAGAGTAGATAGCTTCTCTATCCTCTGCATCTGTGACTAATTCATATGCCACACTCAGGTGAGCAATCATAATCTCATCTCGGGGTCTATTAATCGCCATATCTCGCTTCTCATCCTGGAGACGAATACGGAGCTCTCATGCATTGTACCGCAACTGATATAACTCTATGAGCATAGCACGGCCTCTAGCAACGAACTCCTCCTCCCACTCATCCAAACGCTTGCCGTATGCAACTAAATGATTAAGTTGGCCTTGTTCTGCTGGAGGCTCAAGCATCGGTGGGAGTGTAGCGATGACCTCTGTCCTATGTACAAGGCTAGAAATGTATTGACGAAGCTGTCTGATTTCAGCCTTGAGGGCTGCCTTATCTTCTCCGTCCTTCAGCATTCTATCCCTGGCATTGTCTGTAGCGACCTGTAGGAGATCAACCTGAGTCTGGCATGTACGCTATCATACAAAAGTCCTGTACAAATGAGCAAATGCCACAAAATTTAGGCCTTCAAAAAGAAGGGCGCCCCTGGGCTACAGGTGCACAATTTTGCTTATCCTTGAAAAATATTCAAAAATTGATCATTGAAATCATCATCTTGATCATTGAAATGACCATAATTATCGTCGCGAAATGCTCCTCCACCGTGAAATGCCTTGTTCTGAGTCTTTGATTCAAGTTCTAATTAATAGAACTGCCTTTGACTGACAAAATACTGATAAAACTCCATGCTTGATATTGCCCCAAAATTGTATTTATCATCATTTTAGCAAAGTTTAAACTATTTTATGCAAAATGCCTTGATGAAGCAAAAAAAAAATTGGTTTGGGTACAACATTGAAAATTAATCAACTTTGCTTGCATGTCACATCATTGCGAAGCTCTTGAAAAACCCATAAAGAAAATCCTAACATGCATCGAAAAATCCTACATGCAAACCCTAAAAATGGCTCCCGAAGTCAGAATTGTTGAAAGTCAATATCTCGGCTTGCATGTTATATTATCGTGAAGGTCTTACAAAACCCAGAAAGATTCTCAGACGTGCATTGAAAAAGCACACATGCAAACCCCTGAAAATGGCTCCTGAAGTCCGAATTGCTAAAAATAGCAAATTGTCAGATTCAGCTCAAAATTTGCAGGCAGGTAACTTAAAGTGTTCTAAGCACGATGTAACAGTCAGAATTCAATTAGCCAACTCAAATTAACCTCAAATTAGCCCAAAGAGCAAAAACCCTAATTCACAAACCTAGCCAAAATTTCAATTTAAGCTCAAAGACAGGCACATCCCCGAATGGACAGACAGGACAAAGAGAGACAGCAAAAAACCAACCAAAATCAAGCCAAAAGACCTGAGTAGAGCAAAAATTAGGGGGTCCCCATTTTGAATGGGGTGATGTGTGAAAAGGTCACAACATTACCATCCCTCACCTCTTCTTCAAAGGTACACCAACAGGTTAGAGCGATGGAAGAACACATTCAACACTTGCAAAAGGTATCTTCAATCTCATGAAGAACAAGGCAAAGACAGAAGAAAATGAAGAGGCAAGCAAATTAGGACATAATTTTTTAACATAGAGAGTGCTACTAGAGTTGGATGCAATGGGAAGGCCCATCTTGGAGCTTGAGTTCATTTTCTAGGCATGCATGAAGAAGCTAAGGACTAGGACAATCACAAAGTAACTAATTAAATGATATTATTTTCCCATCGAAGTTGTCACATGGGAGGATGATTGATCCACATTGAGGAAAACACTTGTGTGAAGGGTGAGGGGAGACGCTACACCCTTAATCATATAATTTGCATAGGAATAGTTGGCTTATGGCTACCTTAACTCTTAGTTAAATTATATGATCACTAATATAGTCTTATATAGGTAGTTAAATTGACCTAGGTAGCATCAAAGGCATAACTATGGTATATATAGAAGATAGTGGTTAGTTTGTGATCATATTGTGCATTGTGTTCTTATTGAAGACTGTCGGAGGTAGTCCCCTCGAAGTGGCTTATTATTCTCAAGTATTTGCAGCATATTTCCTATTATATTCTTCTTTTGAGCAAGTTATTTCATTACATGTTCAAACATAGTCACAAGAAGATCCACAGAGAGGTGATAATGCTACTCTTATTTGCTGAGACTGTTGAGAATGCCAAGGATCTGCTGGATGGTGGATGGGGACACCCTGATGAGCACACACCCACTCTCCTCCCCCTGGCCCCCTTGAAGGGTTTCAATGGGGTGGGGAAACCTTGTTCAGAATGCCAAGGATTTGCATAATGTTGTTATTTCCGTTTTTATTCTACTAAACTGATAACTTGACATTTGTTTCCTTGTGGAACTATGCTCTCATTGTCTCGTGGTTGTTTCTATTGTTTGGCGCCATATGTTTATTTTTCTCTTGGCTTTGCTAGTTTGACTTTGGATCGTGATCCCACACTGCTTGCATTTTTTAAGGATACAATTGTATGCTTTAACTTGCTTTTGATATATGGTATTCTCATTTAAAAAAGGCTAGAGCTTGCCACATGTGTTGTCATTTTTGGATGATACTGAAGTCAGATTTCACAAGTACTGCACTGAGCTGATTCATAGTCATACTATGTAGCATGCCCTTCCTTCATAGTACCACCTATAACATTTATTAGAAAAGACAAACTTCAAAGTACACTAATGGTTTATTATCATACAGCTCAGCTGTAACAATTGACATTATCAGCACAAAACCTAAATGACACTTTGGTATGACAAAGGCTTGACTTTACAGTTTACATGGTTTGCATGATGACTTGCAAAGAGATATTTTGACAAAGCATTGTTTATTTGCTATTTGGTTGCTGTTACAGAGCTTCTGGAAGCAGCTCCATAACATTTTGACTTTGAGCACAGATTCCTGTATAATCTGAAGTGTTTTTGCTTTTAGTGTTTCTCCAGGATTTGAGGACAGAGTTTTGGGGATTAGTTTAGTTTTTTATTAGGGCTCTATTTTTTACTTGACAAAAACAATGCGGGTTGGGGGGACAGCCTAAATGGTAGAGGGCCAAATTGGTGTGAAAAGGGAAGGCGCCTGCAGGGATGGGAAAGGGAAGTTTCATCCCCATCCCCAAGTTCCTAAAATGTCCCAAACAGGGAGATGTGTCAATAGCCTTAGGGACATGTCCCTGGGAAAAGCTGCAGTTTTATTAAAACACATATTGGACAACCAACAATGATTTAACTATAAAGCTACATTGAGAATGTTTACCTCTTAAGAGCAGCATTTAAGTCTGCTTCCTCTTTGTAATTGAATGCATCATCAAAACCTAGCCTGTTTTTCAGTAAGTCTACCTGCATGCCATGAAGAGATTTAGAATCAGTATAATTAGGAATGCAATTCATATCTGAGTACAACTTAAGTGAAGCATTCAGTTCTCGTGCTGTAATAATTGATCTTGATTTCAGGCTGGTGAGACTCAAGGATGAAATGCAATGGCATGCCTATTGAGAATTCACATTCACATTGTGCTGTGGGAGGTCTAACTCTTCTATCCCTCATGGTTCAGGTGACCTATGTCATACTCAATTGTAAAAGCCCACTTGTTCACCTATGTGTGCCCCACAGAACTAGCATGCCTGATTACTTGGGCATTATTATCCATAATTATTGCTGTACTCTACCATTCAGTAATCTATCAAATGAAATTGTGCATATTTCAAATTCCGGTTCCCACAGTGCCATATACAATGATGTAGCCTTTCAATCTCAAAGGATAGAAGGCATAGAAACTGAAAACATAGAAGAGACAAAAACCAACAATAAGTAGCTTAATGTCACCTTTTCTTTGCTTCCAGCACTCCCAACAACATAACAACCATGCAACTTGGCAAATTGACCAACAAGCTGACCAACTGCTCCAGCAGCTGCGGAGATATAGACTGTTTCCCCTGGTTTAGGGGAGCTCAGCTTAAATAAACCAATATAAGCTGTGTGTCCAGGCATTCCTGCAAGTTGCAACACATCTGGCATTAGAAAAGAATAATAGTTCTTAATTGTCTGCATAAGAGAAAAATGATATCTTTACCCTCAGAATAAGTTATCCATTTGTTGAAGGGTTTCATTAAATCAAAAGAAGCCTGGAGAATAACAGAGATTTCTAGTTCACACGATGCATGACCAGAGCTGACAGTTTTCATGTAACAAAATTTTGAAGACCATTGTAAATTGTCACTCAAAAAGAATTCAGTTTGAATCATTGATATCAGAGCATGCAATATCTCAGTGATAACAAGACACTATTGCTCATGCCTGATATAGTTTATGTATTCGTTCAGGAGGAAAAGCTCCTCTTATCTTAGAAACTAAAAGCATAGATAGATTATTAAGGACATGAAACTGAGTACTGGTATCATTTTACACTCAACTAATTTATTTTAATCATGTCTAAGATTGCTATTAAAGCCACTTTTTTTTTAACTACAACTTCTTAATCACCCTGTCACTACTTTCTTCAAATTTTTTAATTTGTTTTTCAGGATTCAGGATATTGTGTCCATAATTGCCACTACACTTCAAAGCCCATAAATCATAGGTAATTTGAAATTTCCATTAACATTAATGCAACTAGATCAGCAAAGATTATAAGCTGGCAATAAAATAATACTTGTGTTAAAATGATTTATCTGTACTGTGTGTCTACCAGCTAAAGAATTCTCAAATATAATGCATAGTCCAAAAAGATTACTCACAGCACATGGATGACTGCTTATATACTTATGAATGGTATTAACTTTACAGTATGGCAATACAAGTGCACAGAAATTTGTTGTGGAGTTTCTGAAAAGGATTTATTATTGCACTCAATGGTATACAGAGACTAAGGAAAACAGAAAATTTTGTCAAGAGAAGCAACCCATGAAACTCACTCCTTATACCAATGCATTTGATCCATGATACCTATTCTACAACACAATTTACTTAAAACAAAGATGTTCTATTCGTACAAGTAAAGTTATACATGTTTGTATATACTCTATTAAATGCATTCTAGCATTATCAGCAGAAGAAATATGGACCAAAAAGCTATTTACACAATGTTAGGAAAGCTTCTATCTAAAATATATTTAATGGTAATAATGAAAAAATCGTGGACCAAAAAACTAAGTTCAAAATGCAATCTAATACAGAAAGAATTTGAAAAATAGCGTATGCCTATTATGCCATACCTAAAGCCCCTATATAGTAAGAAATAGGTACATCTGTATGTAGGATCTTCCGCACACCCCTGCCCTCTGGTATTATGCTGTACTCTTCCCATCCAGTAAAACCAGCTACCAAATCCCCCTGTTCAAATTCTGGGTGATTTGATAATACAACCTTGGAGATACCATAGCCATTGATGACCTGCACATGTAGTCAAAGTTCTCACTATTGAAAGAGAATCCTATGAATGTTTCATCTTTGATTATTTGTCTTGTATTCCAAAGAAATTAATACTAAACAAGAGAAAGAAAAATATAATACTCTACATTGCAGTAAGGTGTTATAAGTTATAACCATTGTTCGTCAAAGATGTGTCCCAAGGGGTTTTCAAACATTTCCTGAAAGGAGGAAATTTTGAGGATGGGGGATTAGGGATATGTAATGTTCCCATTTTAGCCATACGCTCTTCTGTGATTGATAGCCCATTACCAGAGGTCCGTAGGCTAGTCAGAAGTGCAAATTAGGGTTTCCTATTTTGTACGAGGTTTCAGCTGAGCTTTTGAAAGTTTGCATGTGAGAGTTTTTGATGCAAGTCTATTGGAGCTTTCTGGGTTTTTGGAGAACTTCAGGATAAGGTAGCATGCATGTTATGAAAATGACATGCATTTCTAGCGGATACCTTACATGCAGGAAAGGTTTATGGGTTTTTTCTAGGATTTCAGAGAGCTTCATAATGGTATAACATGCATATCCATCTAAAACCTTCCCAAGAACTTACTATTTTTAGTAAGTCATGATGGCTGCCCAGTTGGTGCTCAAAAGGTGTTTGGGAGCACTTACTATTTATATCAATTTGCTATTTTTGGTAAGTTCTATTTATGGCAATGTCATCCTAGCAGCAGCACAGTCATTTGAGTCCATCTTTCTATTTTTAGCACTAAAGGAGTTCAGCTTTTGCAGTGCAGTTCTATTTCGGGCAGAGCAGTCTTGGTAATTTGGCTTCAACACTTTGGGGTTCATTTTGGTAAATTGATTTATTTAAGTCATTTTATTATTTTTATATTATATTGGACCCATGGCCTAGTGGAATGACTTCATGTTGTGTTTAAAAGTGGGACTCATGTTGGATGCCACCCTTGAAGACAATTAAATGTTATTAAGTGAATTTTCCTAAGTCTAAGTTGGATGCCTAGGAATATGAGAAGAAATATTAATTTAAAAGTATCTTTTATTCTCAAATTTGGGCATCCCTTTTTGGAGGGAAAGACTTCACCTTCTGGGGGTTTTCTTGATGGAGAAAAGTTATAAATAAAGACATTTACTCCTTCATTATCATTGACTATGGTTTATTGTAACGAAATGCTGCTGAAATGAATTTAGAGCTCTCGCTTCAAGGAATGCATACCTCCTAGCTTCATCCATTCAATTTCGTACTTGTAAGACAGTACCTAGCTGGATTCTGAAGACTGTGCTTCATCCAGGAGTGCAGATTGAGATTATTTCTGATTTCCGAATTCAGATTGATGTTGTATAATCTGAATTAATGTTGTTGGTTTGTGCACTGAATCATATTTTCATTCATAACTCTTTGGTGGATTTTTTATTGGTTTTGGGTATCAAAGATATCTTCTTTCCTACCTTGAGCACCCCCTTGCAGCAAGTTCCAGATTTTATTATGATGTCTCTAATTTTCTAGAGTTGGTCGCCCTTGATAGGAGGGTTTTATCATTTCTAGATCTTCATTGGGAAGCATGCACAAATAATTCATTGCCATTTGGAGGAGTTTGTTGGCTTGTACTTAGTCACCCAACTTCTAGCTCTCATTTTCTTTCAATTTCACATCAAATGGAGAAGTTTGGAGCAAGTTATGACCATTTTGGTGAACTTCTTCATTGCTGGTCTGATTTTTTGTACTTACTGTTTCTGATCAGACTTGTTTAGTTTCATTATAATGTTGGTTTGAGCTCAACTTCATATCATTCTTATGTTGTAATTGTTAGAAGTTATTTACTCTAACTCTTTGGGGTTTTGGGAAGCATATTTCTACGTATTTGTAGCTAAAAACACCATCTTTGTAAGCCTGGTTAGTAGTACTAACAGTCATTTAATTTGCTACAATTCATTTTTGAATTTAGCTCCCACTGGATAACTGGTTGAAGCATTTTATTTCCAGCACTTTAAATTTAATAAATTCCCCCCACTGAACAAGTGGTAGTGAGGATTCATGGCTAGCTTGCTACCTCATAATATGTAATAATCGCCCCCGCTAAATAAGTGGTAGGGCTTACATGGTCGGTTATCCGCCTACTTTGTATTTCCAGCATTTACTTTCATTTCATGGTTGGCTAGCCGCCTAGCAAGCATTGTATTTCTTTCCAGTTGCTAACGATCCCCAACACCATATACAATCACCTCACCCACATTGGGATCTTGGTGAACATTCTTGGTGAAGGGTTACTTTCTAAATCGGTTATCTTTGGAGCTAACGCTAATCAATGGTCTTGTTTTGATAAATTTGGGAAAAAATTAAGGGGGAATATCACAGTGGTATTAGATCCAAGATCCTGCCATCCTGTGACTTTAGCGCTTCAGTCGTTAGATGTGTGACAGGGAAAACCGATACTACATTAGAAGTTAGAACATAACTCAATTTCAGTTTTCAAAAGTTCCAAAGATGATACATATTCTAAATTTTAGAAGCCGTGAGCTATCTAATTTAATCAAGACTTTTGAAGAAGAAAAGAGTTTTGCAAGGTCACTTCACTCTGTAGGAACAAGGCTCATTAAAGAATGTCAAACAAGGGAAGAAGAAGTGAGAACACTTCTTATGTTGGAACAATGTTTGAGCCATGTGAAGCAGTCACCTTTGTTAATTTTATGATCAGATGTAATGCACAGAAAATTAATTCAAAATCAGATACAATAACACAGCAGATATCCTGGGAAAACCCTCCTCTTGAGGGAGAAAAACCCAGCAACAATTATAACTCTTATATATATGAGTAATGGCAACAAGTTACATTACCAAGAGACCACACACAAGGCTAAAGATCAGCATCAACAATGGCTGTAACACAAACTAGTATTCTGATCTTCAATTCGCACTTGAATAAACTCACAATTTGCTTCTATGTGAATTCGCACTATTCTTCTTGAAGAGCTCGCACTTAATGGAGAAGGAGATCGAACT